>PVHP010011524.1:0-44848 GCA_004024765.1 Zapus hudsonius | reverse complement strand
ACAGTTTATTCTGTTGGTTCTTGAAAGATTCACACAGGAACAAGACCATGAGAGACCACTCTGAAGCAAAGCAGTTTATTCAGGAGAAGCATGAGCTGCTGTGCTGTCCCACAGGAGAGAGAGGAGAGCAGCCAACTGGATTTAGTCAATTTGGGTTTTTATAAAGGGGATCTTTTCTGTATGGGGCTCAAAGAGAAAGAGGAACTGCCCTTAGGTTATCAGACAGGGGATTTTTCAGTTAACTTTTAGCCAAAGGCCAAGAGCTTATGGTCAGGGGTTCAGTGTTGGCGTTAGGCTACTTCTCTGGGGGGAATCTCTTTGAGATTCCTGTCAGCAGAGATCTTGCTGTCATCAGCTTCTTTTTCCAGGGTGGTCTGGCCGGCTCCATCTTTTGGCCTGAGTTTTGGCCTAACAGTTCTGTTCTTTGGAGAACCCAGATTAATATAGACTATGATTCCAAAGGCAAGAAAATTTTATTAGTGGAAATTTTTATTAGTGGAAAAACTGAATTCTTATTGAACAAGACTAACAAAAAATTTAATTTTATGTCTGTTTAAATGCTTTATGTTATGAGTTTGAAAAAGGAAATTAAAAAAAAATCTTGATGCAAATGATAATGAAGATACAACATACCCAAACTTATGGGACACAATGAAAGGAGCTCTAATGGGAAAATTCAAAGCAATAAGTGCCTATGTAACAAAACCAGAGATATCTCAAATCAATAAATGAACCACCCATCTAAAGGCGTTGTAAAATGAAAAGAAATAATTAAGATCAGAGTGAGACCAATGAAATGGAAATTAAAATAATACTGAAAAATTTCAAAAATAGATGAAACAAAGAGCTGGTTCTTTGAAAAAAATAAACATGATTGGCAAACCATTGGCCAATCTAAGTGTTAAAAAAGGTCCAAATTAATAAAATCAGAAATGTAAAGGGAGACATCATAACAGATACAAATGAAATTGGAAGAATCATTAGATAATACTTAAAAAAAAATCTACTCAGAAAATTGGAGAAACTGGAAGAAATGGATGAATTCCTGAACATCAACAACTTACCAAAATTAAACCCAAAGCATTTAAAGCACCTAAATCAAGCTACCACATTCACTGAGTTTAAAACACCATGGTGGGGGAGAATATCAGAGGCATGACACCCCTCAGTAACAACACACTTGGGTCAGGAGAACCCGGCTGAATACTAGGCTATCCATGGTCCCCTACCACAATGACTGATACAGACGGCCCATGGAGAAGGATATTGAGCTGACTGAGGATGGGGAAGGGGGGGCAATGAGGAATTGGGAATAATAACTCATTGTTGGCCCACTAAACAATGTAACTCATTATGGACAATAAAAAAAAAGTAAACAAAAACCTCCCCAAAAGGAAAAGTCCAGGAACAAATTGATTCGCAGCAGAATTCTACCAAACCTTTATCATAGAACTCAAACCACGGTTTCTGAAACTTTTTCATGTAATAGAACACAGAATCCTTCCAGACACCTTCTATGAAACTAGCATCACCCTAATACCAAAACAAGATAAAGACACAAGAAAGGAAAACTAAAGACCCATATGCCTGATGAACTTATATGCAAAAATTCTGGAAAAAAATCCTTGCAAACTGAATACAGCAACACAACAAAAGTCTTTTCCACCACAACTAGGTAGGCTTCATCCTGGGGATGAAGGGATGACTCAACATAAAGAAGTCAATTAATGTAATCTATCACATTAATAAACTTAACCACAAAAACCACATGATCATAATAATCAATGCAGAAAATGCCTTCAACAAATTTCAACAAAAATTCATGAACAAAACTCTGGAGAGACTGGGAAAAGAGGGCTTAAACATCAACATAAAAAAGGCCATATACAAAACTCCTAAAGCCTAAATCATACTCAATGGGGAAAGACTCTACGAGTTGCCACTAGAGTCATAAATAAGACAGAGATGTGCAGTCTCTGTCCACTGGTCTTTAACATAGTGCTTGAAGTTCTTGCCCAAGCAATAAGACAGGAGAAAGACATAAAAGGGAAACAAATTGGAAAGGAAGAAGTAAAACTATCCCTTTTTGAAGACAAAAAGACCCTAAATGTAACATAAACAAATGACAGTATCAATAAGCTCCTTAATGTGATAATTTCCTTTAGCAAAGGACAGGATACAAAATCAACACATAAAATCAGTAGCTTTCTTGTTTGTAAATGACATGCATACAGAAAAAGATATCAGCAAGACTGTCTCATTTTAAATAGCCTCAAAAATAAAATCAAATACCTTGGTATAGCACTAACCAAGGATTTGAAAGATTTACACAATGAAAATATAAAAATGCTCAAGAGGGAAATTGAGGAAGATATGAAAAGATGGAAAGACCTTGCATGCTCCTGGATCAGTAGAATTAATATTGTGAAAACGGCAATTCTTCCAATAGCAAAGAATAGATTCAATGCAATGCCAATAAAAACACCAGCTTTATTCTTTACAGAATTAGGGAAAAAAATCCCAAAATGTATTTGGAATGCTAAAAGGCCCCATATAACCAAAACCATCTTTAGTAAACAAAAACAAAAGCAAAAAAAAAAGCTACTCAGGAAGTATCACTATTCTTCCAGACCTAAAGATATACTACAAAGTCATAGTAATAAAAACAAGATGGTATTGGCATAAAAACAGACAGACAGACCAATGGAGCAGAATTGAAGATCCTGCCCTAAGCTCAAATACTACAGTTACTTGATGTTTGATAAATGTGCCAACAATGTTCACTGGCGAAAAGACAGCATCTTCAACAAATGGCGCTGGACAAATTGGATAAATACAGGATTAAAAAAAAGTAAAGGAGACCCACTCCTCTCACCATGCATAATAATCAAGTCCAGGTAGATCAAAGATCTCAACATAAGACCTGAAACTCTTAGAACCCTGGAAGAAAAGATAAGGGGAACTCTTCATGATTTAGATGTAGGGAAAGATTCTGAACAAACCTCCAGTAGCCAAAAAGTATAACATTCACTTAAGCAATGGGATCCCATCAAACTAAGAAGCTTCTATAAGGATAAACATACTGTGCTCAGAGCCAATAGATCACCATCAGACTGGGAGATACTCTTTTACCAGCTATATCATGGACAGAGGTCTAATATGAGGAACTTAGAAAAAAAACTCAAAAAAAAGTAAAAAACAAACAAACATACAAAAAAAAAAGCCCAGTCAAGTAAAAAAAAAAAAAATGGGCCACTGAACTCAAGAGGGAATTCACAAAGGAAGAACCACCAATCTCCAATTCTCTTTTAAGAAAATGTTCATCATTCTTGATTATCAAGGAAATGCAAATCAAAATAACAATGAGATTCCACCTCACTCCAGTCAGAATGGCAATCATGAAAAAATCTACCAACTATAGATGCTGGAAAGGATGTGGGGAAAAAGGTACCCTCATTCATTGTTGTTGGGACTGCAAATTTGTACAACCACTTTGGAAAACAGTGAGGCGGCTTGTGAAAAAAAAAATGGATATAGAGCTACCAATGGACCCAGTTATCCCTCTACTAGGCATCTACCCTCAAGACTTCTCGCCTCAGCACAGAGACATTTGCTCAACCATGTTTATAGCAGCTCAATTCATCATAGCTAAAAATTGGAATCAACCCAAATGCCCATCACTCGAAAAATAAATATCAAAGTTGCTCTGCATTTCCACTATGGAATTCTATTCAACTGAAAAGAAAAAAAAATGACATAATGAAATTTAAAGAACAGTGGACAGATTTGGAGCAGATCATTCTTAGCGACCTCACCCAAGAATAGAGAGCCCAGCATCACACATTCTCCATCAAATGCAGTTCCTAACCAGATTAAGCTTGAACAGTAAGACAGCCTGACAGGTTCATTGAGAGACTTACAAAGAGATGGAGGGAGTTAGGGTGGGAGAGGAAGGGGAGGGTGGAGGGATTTTTACACAAATCTAAATCAATAATGAATCGATACCATAAAATCCTTGTTTCATATATAGCAAGCTCTTGAGGATGTCCTGGGTAGCATATGGTAAGAGGAGCCCTGAATAGGGTAGGAGGAAGTCTAACCCCAAGATAATGTGCTCTGGCCTGTAACTCCCTTTCCCAGTGATTTGTTTCTTTTCACACTGTTGATTGAAGAGACCCACAAGAAACAAGAGAGGTTTATGTCAAAGCTCTTGAATTCCTTCCCCAGGCAAAAGTAAGAAACTATTGCTGAAGATTACACAGACTGTCGTCGCACAATACTGAGAGATCCTGCTTGACCCAGAATGGCAACCAGCCCTCAGATAGTAGCTTGTGTAGTGCTGCAAGGCATTTACATGAGTTAATAATGGAAAATTGGCCAATTATACTTGGAGAGCAAAGGTCATTGATATACAACACTGATAGACATTATGAGAATGCTGCACACACTGCTGCATGGTAGAGACCAGCAAGCCAAGAAGTATTCATATATGCAATAGGTGAGTAATCAATTGTTTGCTAATTAGATATGAGTTCCTATCTTCTCAGAGGCAAAGAACCCTTAACTGCAACTGGGAACCATGGTAAACTCTTATGGAGACCAAGAAGATGGACTGCAAGGGGAAATCACTACTAACCAGACATCAAAGAGAGGATACAGCCATTAGAATCCCATGAAATTAACAATGTTAGTCTCATGTAACCTATACTGATCTCACTCTCTGTTGGAGATTTTGTGTGTTTCAGAAGGCAGCAAGAACCCTAACAACCCAATTCCAACAACAAGACCTGAGACGATTCCTGACACCCAGCCAGAAGCTGAACCACCCCTAAATTATGATGTAGAGCCCAGACTAAACCTCTGAGGAAGTGGTGAGATGACCAAGAGATCAAGTCAGACAACCTGTGTAATAATAATGGAGACAGACACTGAGGATACCCAACATAATCTAAGGCAGAAATCCATAGACTCTTAAGAACTCAATGGTAAAACAGACTTAAAACTCACCCACCATGACTTAGGGATCAGAGCAGAAGAGGTGGCGGAAAGACTATAAGAGCCAATGTGGGGTGGAATATCCAGAGCCTTTGCCCTCCTAGGCAACAAACACAAAGAAAAAAAAAAAAACTGGCTACCTCTTATATAATCTGTAACCCCCTATCCCATGGTCTGGTCCAGGAGGGTCCTGAGAGGGAAACGGGGGTCCCATCAGAAGACTTGCTTATTCAATGTATCTAATTATTGACAATAAATATGTTAACAAAAACATTAAAAAACCCTCAAAAATGGCATTTAATGGCAAAAGAGCATTTTCAGATTCACTAGTAGCCAATTAGGAAAAACAAGTTTTAGTAAAATATTAGAAAGGTAGTGCTTTAATGTCACAGATAAGATCTCTGCTTGTCAAGTTTCCAAAGGAATTTAATTGGAAAATGTAACAAGATATTACATACAAGTGTCTAATATGCATTTGCAACTATTTATCTGCCATGCCCAGGATTTCTGGGCAATGAAATACAAAATTGAGAAATAAATTAAAAACTGAACCAGAATTAAAGATGAAATAAGTTACACCAATGAATTACTCCTTTGTTCTGGCATATAAGCTCCTGTTCCATGCAAGAATCCATGTAATGAACCTTAATCTTTTGATAACTGTGAGACACCACTAAGCAATAATGCCATCAGTATAGGGGATAGATAAACAGGCACTGTAGAAGGGGGTTGATAATTTGCTCTATTTGATTTACTCTTCAAGAAGATTGATGGACAATGTGCCTAAGCCATAGAGTAATAAGCCTGTCTAGTCACTGAACAAAATGAATGACAGCAACTGATAACAACCAAGTACATATCATGGTTTTAAATGCCTTGAGCACCGTATCTAACTGTGGTGTGTGGTGACATGTTGGTCTGCCTTTTAAATATCTTGGCATGTAATATAGCAGAATAGTGTCTATGTATGGTGTGGTAGTGCTCAAAATTGGAAATTAGGGAATTTTATTGTATTTTATAAATAAGTTTCTCTCTGAATATAAGCCTGAAAGACTCAATAAACTATTCTTTTAAAACATGGACTGTGGTCTTTTCAATGCCAGTGGAAGTGATTTTCTTTATTATGCACAATTACTTGCATGAAATATGTTTCTTTTTCCCATTTTTGATTTTGAAAGGGAGAAATGTTACTTTATTTTCCTCCCTCTCAAAAAATAGTTACAATTTCAGACTAAGCTGATTTTATGTGCATTGATACAGAGTTAATAGTTCTAAAAATGTGCCTTTTAACAAAACCAGACATTTATTTATTTCAGCTCTGCAATTTCTAAGACACGTCTAATATCAAATGGCTAGAAGATTCAGTACCAGCAAGAACCGATTCCTGATCCACAGATTTTATCTATTCCCTGTTCTCTCTTGCACTTTGGGGTGCCATATAAATTAATTAATTAATTAATTAATTAATCATGTAATAAAAATAAATTATATATCATACATAGTAAAAATGTACAACTATGTGTATGTGTATGTATGAACTCTGTAAGCAAGGAGCAGAGACAAACATCAGGTGTCATTATTGCTTTTACAGCCTATTTCCCTCAGACAGAGACCCTTCCTAAACCTGGAGCTCCTCATTTTTGGGTCATATTTGCTCTCACAGAGCCCAGTAGTCCTCCTATGTCAGCCTCTCTCAAAGCTACAGGTACAGGCATGGCAATGCCTGATTTTTTATTAGGTCCCCCCTGCTTGAACACTGAGTGTTTGTACCTGCTGAACTATCTCCCAGCCCTTGAGTTGTCTTTAATAAGGTGATAATTTCCCATCATGTGAGTTCTGCCTTCAGCACATGACTTTTACATATACAAGTAATCATACCATTGCAGTGTGTGCTGACAGACAAGGCTTTGAATTTGCCCCACCACCACCCTCACAATAGATAAATGACTATATTAGTCAGGCTTCTCTAGAGGAAACAGTTGATAGAATAGATTGTAGTAAATGGGAATTTATTGGGGTAGTTTAGATAGTCCAACAATAGCAGTCTGCAGGCCCATCGGTGAAGGAACCAGTAGCTGTTCAGTCCAAGTGGTTGGAGGCCTCAGCAGTCCCAATCCAGCCCAGAAGGCCTGATGGCTCCCTTGGGAGCAGCTGCTCTTCAGTCCACTATGTGAGGCCGATGAAACTGGGTTCCAATGTGCAGGAATGGTAAGAGAGCAGGATGTGAGCACAAGTCACGAACAAGCACCAGCAGCAGGGGGAGGAAGGAAGAGAGGCTCCCTTCCCCCCAAGCTATCTTATATCCAGTCCCCTTCTGGAAGGCCCATCCACTTGGGGAAAGGGCAACTCTGGAGGAGAGACCTCCTCCTTTTGTCAATCCTTTCTGCAGGCAAGCTCAGAGACCCACCCAAGATGACTGTAGATTATTAAACAGGTAAAATTCACAATAAACCTAATCATCACAATGACCAAATCCTGAGATCTAGATTTCAACCTCTTCTGGGTTACTCAATCACTTTTTTCTACTGGCAAATGTTCTTCAATATTCCATTTGAGAGGAAAAATGCTCAGCTTTGACAGTATTCCAAATAGAATGTCTTACATCTTCTGATGAAGAAACCAATACTTAGATCCTATTGGCTGTTGAATGAGAAGGCTGGGATGTAGATTGCACTCTTGATATTTCTTGCTTTGAGTATGTGAGAAGTTATAAATTCTAAAACTTGTTTTCATCATATTCTCCTATCATTGTTTATAGCTCAGAGAGAAAGATGTAATAATTGCATGGTATAGAATAGGGACCTCAGGTGTTTATAGTTCCTGGAAGCCTTCTTACATGGTAGCTCATTAATCTCTTTCTGAAAGAAAACTGTTGCTGGCAATAACTCCAGTGCAGACACACTTTTAAGATTCTCTTGAATAAGGCTCAAGGACTACTTTTTGGCACAATTTTGGGGATAACATTGCTCTTTCTCTTGCTCCCTTTCTCATTGGTTTTGTTGGCTTTGTAGAAACTAGGTACCATTTTCACGATTAGCAGGTAGAATTGGAAGGAAAACAATTTGTGTTGAGTATTTACAAAAACTTTCAGATTGAATTATGTTCTGTAATTCAAGTTTGTAGAAGTGACAGCATATGGAAGACACTACACAAGCTGCCAGGGGAAGCTGAACAATGAAAGCTGGTGTAAACAGACTGCTGACATGAAACACAGTCTGAGGCCATGAGTAGGCTGACCACACCTCCTACTGGGAAAGAAAAGGAAACCAAGAAAGAAGCATGTGTGCAATGGAGGAGCCTGAGCCTGGGGGAGACAATCAACAGCTATTAAATTCGGCCAAATATTCCACTCAGTGAGGGGGAACCCTTGATTGGAACCGGGGATTCAGAGCGATATGCAACGGATCCCATACTCTTGGGCTCCCAAGAAAAGATGCATTATGTGAGTGACTGCCAGGGAGGCTTTTGAAAATAGAAGCTAGGTAATCCAGATTGTTGTATATTTGTTAACAGATACTGACCTCATTCTCCGATGGAGATTTTGTTTGTATTTTTCAGGATACAGCGAGGGAGCTGTGGCCCATGTAACCCTACCAACCGATTGCAGGCAGAAAACTGACATCCTGGCATGAGATGAGCCAACACAGTCATACGGGAGAGGATCCATATGGAACCCCACAAAGAATGATTGGATGTACAAGGGACCCACAGCCATAGCCATTCAATCAACAAAAAATAAGCCAGTGTGACAGAAACCAACGAATCTCAACACAAAAACCCCTAATCTCACAACACCAAAGCAGCCTCAATACTCGCCCACCACGACTCAGGGAACTGAGCAGAAGAGGGGGCAGAAAGATTGTGAGAGCCGTGGTGGGGGAGACTATCAGAGACTTGGCAACCCTCAGTAACAACACACTTGGGTCATGAGAACCCGGCTGAAGACTGGGCTATCCATGGTCCCCTACCACAAAGACTGATCCAGACGGCCCATGGAGGAGGATATCCAGCTGACTGGTGATGGGGAAGGGGGGCAATGGGGAATTGGGGATAACAACTCATGGTTGGCCCCCTAAACAATGTAACTCATTATGAACAATAAAGAAAAAAAAAAAAGAAATGACAGCATAGTCAAAGAAGTAATTGCCTGGAAAGTTGGCAACTTTCAGGGAAAGGAGTTGAATAATGCTGGCTTCTAAGTCCACAGTAGGTCCTAAGATTATATCTTCCTGGCTTTCATAAACACATTTAAACTATCCAACTGCCAAAATGCTGTAGTATCATTTAAATTCATATGCATGCATATTATATATAGCACTGACTTTAGACAGGCAAGTTGCCAGGATGTTGATTAAATATAAACAAAAGTTGCTTTAGATTAATTTTCTTGTTAACTCAAAAAAAAAACCATCAGTGCAATTTCTTAAGTTGCTGAAGGTCATCTTAGTCTTTGCTTTATGACTGATCACAATGACAGTTTGTGGAAAAAAATCAGATGACTATTTGCAGCATAATGTGATCTGCTTGCTGGTCACCCTCAGACTGTTGCCAGCCTGCCTGGCGGCCCTAATCAAAGATCCAGAGTTATGGGCATCTTACCCTGAGACTCGGTTTAGTAAGTCTAGGACAAAGCTGATGAATATGTATTTTTTACGAGTTTTCCAGGAAATCCTACTTCACCATAGGAAATGGAAACCATTAAATAATTTCCCCTCCACTCACTCTATTGCAAAAAAAAAAATGTGTGCCATCCTTGCTCTTTGAGTGACATTATCTTAAATTAGTCCCGAGCCTGCATCCATTTGGTGAGCTGCCATATCCAAGATGAACCTGGATACATATTCAACAAGCAAATTCACTTTTATTTTAGGTGTATTATGGATCCAGCACAGTGCCAAATCTTATATACAGAAATCATTTTCAACATACTGCCACAAGTTCAGATAGCTTTTATGATGCCCTTTTCAGAAGATGGAAAAGTAAAAGTCTCAGAATGTGGAGTATATCATCCATGAACAAGAATAAAACCTTTGTCTCCAAAACTTGTCCAGAGAGTATCCTTGATTCTATTACCTTATAAGAAGGCCAGGTCCCAGCCCACCAACACAGATTTGCATGTTCCAGAGATAATCAGGGAATGTTTGTAGTGTCCGTTCCATAGACCCAGGCTGTGGGGACTTGCTCTGTGACCCAAGGCACAGGATCTCCCTAATTAGTACCTATGATGTTACTCTGTGCAGTCCCCTCATGGCCCAAGAGGTCACTGAGGTTAAAGCTGGAATTTCAGGACTTCAGATATTGCAAACACAAGGTCCTTCACAGCTAGAAGCCCTTCCTTCACTCTTTGGCTTGGCATGTTTTCTGATTAACAGATCTGTTAACACTAACACAGAAGTGCCCTTTAGATAGGAGTTCTTCGTGTCCTTTAGGCCCAGGATGTCCAAGTCATTCTGGCCTTTATGGAATCCAGATACTCCAGCTACTGGGCTTTATCCACCCCCTTTTCCTCACTATTTACTAAAAAAATAAGAAGAAAAATCTCATAGAATTTCTCCCCCATTGGTATAAATCTTTCCCATTTTCATGTTCTTTTTCTCTTACTATGGGTAAACTAAGACATAGGTAAACTGAGGCACATCACAACCACCCAATAAAGTTAAAAAGAAGAGTATTCATTAAGCTGGCTGGTGATTGTCCTCATCAGAAATCTGAGCAAGGAACAGTGCCAGACTGTCTTCTCCACGGGTTTATAAAGGAAAAAAAAACACGAAGACCACCTCTTATTATTTCAAAAGCAGAACATCATCATTGGCTAAGATTATGAGTCAACATCAGGTACAAAATCAGATGAAGACATGAGTTACCAGAAAGTGTCCTATTTCCTAATTTTCCTATATTATAGTTAAGTCAGAGAAGGCTATTTCATTTCTAGTAAAACATTCTCTAACAGGTAAAGAGTTCCTGGAAAGGAGGGTAATGCACAATCACAGAGGCAAGAATCTGCAGTTCGTCTGGATCAGTATGACCAATCCCAAGCACCCATTTCCCCACATCCTTGTTTCTATTCTCTCCAAACCACTAAACCAGATCCCATTTTTTCATGTTTCTGTCAGCAATGACCTTGTTAACTCTTTGCTAAGGAAAAGGCTTTGCTTCTGCTACAGCCAGGCAGTCCTATGAGCATCTCATCTCACTCTTTTTGCTGACATTATATTTCTCTCACTCTTGTGTGTCATCCTATTACACCTCATCCTCTGAGGAGTAGACCATCTGATGGGTGTAGACTCACATCTACCCATTGAAACGCTGCCTCATCCATGAAAGACCAGAGAAAGCGTGCCTATCCGTGGACTGCTAAAACAGAAGCATAGGATTCATACTGATATAAAGCTCTCGCCATATTTATGAGCTGTGTGACAAAACCAGGTTATTTAAATTCCTTTTTTATATTCATCTTGGTGTTCTTTTAAACTGGACTTCTATGGTGCTCAATAAAATAGCTTATGCAAAACTATAAAAATAACTTGTCATGGGAAGAGGGCAGAACGGCTATTTGGATCTTTCAACTATAGTTTGTTCAATATTTGAGATAGTTTCTGGGAATCTCTGTGAGTCTCCACAACCAGAGAACACAGAATAGAACATGCAAAGTGTCTACACTATCAAACAACATGTGAAGACCCAAAAACTTTCAACATATAACTAGCACTTGAAAAGGAGGAATGACTAGAAAGTGCATTTTACTCAAGAAGTCAACTAAATAAACAAAGAGTGACCAGCGGCTCTTCCTGGACCTGATGTTCATGATAGCAGATACTCATATTTTTCTTACAGAAATAAAATCTATGATTTACTGAAACAGTCATCTAAGCTGTCTTATGAAATTATTCAGTAAGTTTTTTTTGTTTTCCTTAGAAAATGTAATAGGTTTTTTTTAAGTTAAATGTACTTTGACAAAAGCAGGAAAGCAGAATTGAAACATCATTTAATGCATATAAATTAATAAACTTGTAAGCTCAGAAATGAGAAAGTTTAGGATTATCAAAGCCCCAAACATAAACTAAAAGAAAGAATCATCTTTCGGCCTGTAAGGGAAAATCCAGTTTTTCCTTATTCCCTTCTCCTAAAAGAGTCTCTGGAACTCTACCTTGTGGAAGGAAGAAATGTCAGAAGATGGGTGTATTCTTTCCTTATCACTTCTTCCCCCAAAGAGTTCCCCTTCCCTAGTAGATGACAGATCTCTTTTCTGGACATTTGCCAAAGGGCCTGTGTACCTGGTATGGAGCCTGTACTTACTACTCAGGCTTCATTCAGTGAATTCCCATAGGAGATCCTGATCAGAGTCTCCAAGTGGATTTACCTGCTTAGGACCCCTCCCACTTGGAACCATTTGTTTTCCTATTCTTTAGGAAGCCCTCTTTAGAGTAGGAGCTCTGCTTACCTGTTTTTCTAAAAAGTTCTGTAATAAGTCTTCCTAAACGTTATCCTCTGTGGTCTGTGGATTTTGTTCATTAAATTCATAATACAAGAACCTGGAGGCCTATGACTCAGGGCAAGTTTAATCTGATCTGTGACCCTGGTTACTAAGACCAGGTAAAGCAGAGAGTGGCTCCATCGCTCTGAATAACACACAGAATTTCCATGTCAGTAAGCCTAAAAGTGTGGAGAAGAAAATATAACACCTTTTACATTTGTGTGTTATGCCAGGCCAAAGTTAGTATCTGTTAATTCAGTTCAACTTTATGGAGTGACTTCTGGAGAACCCATTGTATAGATGACAATCCAATCTTCTGGGAGATCAGATAACTGGTCCCAGCTTACAGAAATGGTGGAGAATTCTTGCAGAACTCAACCCTCTTGCTCACAAATGAATCAACAGTCTCACCCTTTGTGCTGCATTGATATTGTGTTACTATTAACAGAACTTTAAAGCCTTAGCTTCTTGAGTCCCAAATAGACCAGATTTGGCCACTCATCCCCCACACACCAACTAAAGACATAAGTAATTGTAAAAAGCAAAGCAAAGAATCAATGTGCATGTTGGAAAGATTCCAATATCTCCCAAGTGGATGAAAGGTTCCAATATCCCCCGAGTCCATCTCTTCATGCTGACATGTGGGAACAACATCTATGCCTAAGTAAGCAGTCTTGCTAAAGTGTGTGCGTGCGTGTGTGTGTGTGTGTGTGTGTGTGTGTGTGTGTGTGTGTGTGTGTGCGCGTGTTTGCATAACGTCTATAATTTACTTCTGTTCCAGGGTATAAAGATAGTTTTATTCTTTTGGG
This sequence comes from Zapus hudsonius, assembly GCA_004024765.1. NCBI lineage: Eukaryota > Metazoa > Chordata > Mammalia > Rodentia > Dipodidae > Zapus > Zapus hudsonius. The sequence continues at coordinate 31,570 of PVHP010011524.1, read as the reverse complement.
TGATTTTTTTTTCTTCAGGCTTGCCTTTATTTGGGAGAAGTTTCAGTTTCTCATCATAAAGATGTTTATTTACATGGCTTGTTAAATCTCATGGGTATCCCAGATGACCACAGGCTTGCATGCCATTCATTTGTTGTCTGGAACTGGACCTTATGATAGCCTGATAACAAAGAGGGCTTTCAACTGACATAGCCCAGCCTGGAGTTGCATTGTGAGCAACATTCGAGCAAAGGTTAATTCTAAGTTCCTGTTTGATTACCGTTAAGAGGTCTCTGCATTGGGTGTTTCCAGGTTCTTGGTGTCTTATTTTTAAAAAATGAAGAAATGCTCACACAAATAATGAATCAGCAAGAAACTTCATGAGAGGGGAAAAGTATATGTTTAAATATTCTCCTGAGAATGAGTGAGAATTCCCAGAGAGGCTCCTGATATAGTTTCAGGCTACTTTGTATTTGGCCCCCAGGATAGGAGGAGCTAAATATTAGACAGGATCTATTTATTAGTTTGAGTAATTCTCCTTTGTTTTCTTGATTTTTAAGAGTGCTTGGCTTTGTATTTTCCTGTTGGGCACTACCTGTTGGCTCTGCTACTGAGGGCAGTAATTCCATAGGCGTTTCCCAGCTCCACCTACCCTGACTCCCACCCCCATGGGCTGGCCACCGAAAGCAGCATTCCCACCTCAGCAGGACTGGCATTGAGTATCAGCAAAACTTCCTTGTGCCCATCCCCACGGACCAAACAGCACGGATTTCCCTCCACTCATGGCCCCCAAATGAGGTGTTGTCAGGTTGTCCCCACCCACCTATCCCACCCACCTATCCCAGTGCATGCTGACAACTCCCCACCCCCACAACCAATCTCTTCTCTCCCGGATTCCCCATGCCCCTGACCCCCTTTTTCCTATAAAGTGTAAGTCCCCCAATTGAATAAAGAACCACATGGATATACAATACGCATCTGCTCGCCTCTGTGTCCCTCCGGATCCCCCGGCACCTTCCCCCTAGCTCTGTGGGCCCCAGCCCTGAGACAGCAGACAGCGGACAGCTCGCCCAGGCTCCTGGCTCCCTCCTGCTTGTCTGTTTTCCCTCCCAATGGCCCATGGCGTCTGCGGAGGAGAGAACGACATTTTCCCACTACCTACATCCCTTTCCACAATGTATCTGATCTTAACCTTGTGCCCCCCCATTATACATAGTCATAAGGTGGTAAACTGAGGTCTTCCTTGAAAGTACACTCAGAGAACACAGTTTGTCTTGCTGTGCATGCAATCAAAATCAATCCAGTGTGGATCATAGACTGCCAATGCTAAATGTATTTCAGAACACATTTGAATAGAAACTGACCACAAAAAGAAGTTACTAAATGTTTCCAGGGGTGTTAGAAGTAGTAGATATATACAGTTACCCACAGGGGAGGGTCCCGGGTTGTCAACAGGTTGTGGGATGCCTTGGAAATGAGTTTTTGTACTGCCTGTGCCTGGCGGTCATCACTAACTAATGTTTGAACTACTTCCCTGTGTCTGTCTGTGTCATTGTGATTGCTGTGTGACAATTAGAAGTGATTTAACATGGTTATTACCCAAATCTATGTATCCAGTTCTCGGCATGGGGACCTTCAAAGTACTCTCTTTTTCCTAAGTTGATTTGAGAAGATACATTCCAGTGGAAAAGCCAGAAAATAATGTGCCTAGTATGAGAGTGGAGCAAGTCAGCGTCTCTGGTAGGTGACTCTACCCCTGCATGCACTTAACAAAACTCAGAAATAAACTGGTAAGCTAAGTCCTATTTGTAACCGGAGGATAGACTATTCTGATAGTACTGTCGCTTAATGTTTTCCTATACTTATCTGGCCTGGTGAACCATAGTTTTACCCCTTAAAATACACTGACATTATGAATGCAGATTGAGTCGATTTTCTTTGGGGAAATATTTAGACAAAACAGTATGGATTCCATTTGGTCCCAGGTTTCTATATATCATTGAATTTAGAAAACTGAATCATATTATTATCCTTCAGGTGAAATTCTTGCTCTTTACCACTTATAACTTTAAAAGCTAGTCTTAAAGCACATCGATTCTTCAATTCTTTGCCACACCCTTGATGTTCATCTAAATGAAGTCCCTTGATGTGTCAATGGGGCAGTGATGGCCCTTTATCTAAGAACATTTCCTCCACTAACTGAGAGCACCTTGTGAGACTGATATTTGAAAAACTCCTACTACCAAACATCGAAGCTGCACTAAATAATTCAACCTTTAAATATAGACTTCATGCCTTAAAGGCATGCAATGAATATTCTCAGCATATTAATGCTGCTCTGATTTTGCTTTATGAGATGGAACAATTTCAGAGGACTTCATAAGTACTTGGGCATCAAGTGTTAAGTGCAATGAATGAGCAAATGGAACAGGCTCTCTGAGCACCTTTGCACACACACACACACACACACACATTCTGTATCTTAATAACGCCACTGGGGATCTCATAATGCAAGGGTATCTATAGACCTGAAACAAATTCCTGCTATGTTCTCGTTTTGAACTCATAAAAGAAATCACACCTTATCTGGGAATTCAGATTGCTGGTTTATGAAATGTGAATGGAGAGTTAATTCAGGTAAATTATGTATTCAGATACAAAGTGGAAACCATAAGAATGCTTTGCATGCATTATTACAGACAGGTAAGTGTTAGAATATGAGGGGACACTATGCTAGCATTCCTTCATATTGCATTTGTAATTTTTAAGGAAGGTAAAACATTTGTTCATGTACAACAGTAAGTGTCCATCTGGATCCATAGGTTATGTCATAGCACTGGTTATCCTCCTTGCATAAACATCTTGAGAAAGGAAGCAATGAGAAGTAGTTCACAATTGATATAGAAAAATATAAAAGAAACCTTCTGAGAGAGTTTAGTTCCTGTCCAGAAATGAGGTTTCTGTGGGAGCATAATACATTCATTCTAGCAGATTCTGAGTCCCAGTCTTCTTGGAATTTTTGGCTGTTCCTGATACATTGTCTTTCTCGGGAGAGGGGCAGCAAAGTGGAGAAAAACTGTGGCAGAATAGTTTCAGTGTTTGAAGAATATTTTCTGTATTAAGTTGTACAATGCTTGAACGATATGTTATCTCTGATTAGGATGAGGAGTGGACCTCTGGCTCACCCATAATGCAGTTGAGTGTGATTTCTTACTCCTTTGTGGCTAGACCAGAAGTCTGAAATGTGCACACAGAATAGGGGGAGGGGTTCCGTCACTGGGTTCAGGTCAGAGCAGTGAACACAGACAAGTACACAGAAAGTGGACAGACCAAAATCAAAGCTCAGTTTATAAGTACAATGTTCTCCCAGAAAAAAAAAATGGAGAAACAAGCTAAAAACATAAGTGCTTAAGAGGAGTTAAGCTATTTCCTGTTTATCCACAAGCCAGTTTAAGCCCCTGTTCTTCCTTGAATTTCCCCTAATACCTTTCAAGAGTACTAAATTTTCAATTGCCTCAGCTGATCATAACTGAGAGATATACCCAGACAAGCACACGTAAAGATAAACTGAAGATACAAGAGTTACTTCACTTGGCAAATGTTCATAGCTTTTGATGATTCATTTTAAAGCCAGAGGCCTGATACGTGGTAGAATCATCCTGGTTTACAGCTGCATGGTGGGTGTGGACCTCAGCTTTGTGGAGTCCTTTTACTCCTGATGACTCATGCAGCCTAGATCTCTGATGTTGCTTTCACTGGTTAATGAGTGAGACCACAATGAACTGCTGAACCAGATAATGAATCAGTGTTGGGCCTGATTACATTTTGAATGCATATTAACCATTTAACCTCCATGGAGTACTCTTAAAAAAACAGCCCAAAGTGATTTACACGTTTGATTTAAATAAGATGAAACTTAATATCTCTGCAGAAATATAGCTCACTCCCACACAGTGGGTATCTAATAGATTTCTTTTCCCTCTTAGTAATTGTTGGCCATTTCTGGAGCTTCTGCCAACAAGTAATGGTGAGGTGTACAAGATCAATGACCAAGTTTTACCTGTAATTTGTCAAAACTAATGGGCCTTCTTTATACTCAAAATTTTTTTTCACCTGTATTTTAACATGTTCTCGAATGACATATTTGGAGTCTTCCTTAAATCACATGTTAATGCAAGAAATATGAAAGTCAATTTATTTTAATTTAAATAATCCATGATCTATGGCAAGGCATAACTGAGACTCTAGTGCCAAACAACATAACCCCTGATACATGTTGGTGTTGCTCATAAAATGGGAAATAAGAGAAACAATTTTATCTTTACCTTAATAAGAGGTTGTCAATGAAAAAAAATGGAGAAGTACTCATGCTTTCCATGGAGGACTCAAGTTGTTGAGTCTGGTGCTTGAAGATCCAAAAGTAAGACTGGCAGAGACAGGAAAGGGATTGCTTCATTTTTCTATATCCAGTGTAAAAGGCAGATGATTTCTTTCCTGATAAGTCTTATTTATGTGGTCTTAGATGAAGGACAGCATCAGAAACAGAACCAACCCCCTCTCCAGGATGGGGAAGATGTATGAGGACACATAAAGAAAAATAAAGCACTATTCTACTCATACTTATTCCACAATGATGTTGTAGTTACAGGGCAATGGATCAAAGAATTCTATAGTCTAGATTAAAAGTCAACTCTCCCAGGAAATGACCATGTGTTTCATGGACATTCATCTCACTGTTGAGCTTTGATGGACAAGCAGAAGTAATCAAGAAAGTGAGGGAAGTAAAGGACACTACATTCCAGGAAAGGAGACAGCAGGGAATGAATTGGCCAGAGGACTCCACCAGCCCTCAGAATCCACCTGGCCTGCACGATAAGCTTTCTTCAAATAGGATTTGTAGTGTGGTGGGATCCTGGAAGAAACATGAACATTCTAGTACTACCTTGAATTCATTCAGGTAAAGGATGCTTGTTATAGGGAAACAATGAGTATTGAAAAAAGCACATCTAGAATGTATTATTAAGTCCTACAGACAGAAGAGTTGAAATTAAGAAGGCTTGGATTCTCTGGTGGACTGATGGACCCTGATAGGACTTCGATGAATTACAAGAATAAAATATGAGAATCAACTATGGGAAAGAGTATTTCTTATGGACCTTAGAAATAACGTGTGACATTATTGTCTTGAGACAATAAATTTCTTACTTGTAATTTACCCTAAAGTTCATCTTACACCTCTGAAATCTACCCGCTTAAAGCAATGTGACTGTTTCCTTTGCTGTGATGTACCCTTGGCCTGACCAGCACAGATGACCAAGCAATGTGTAGAGATGCTGAGCGATCTTAAACCATGCTCTTTGCCTATTTTCCATAGAGATCTGATAGGAATCTCAAATAAGAGCACTAAGTATGTCTGCATAAGTGCTGACCATAGACTTGAAGATAAAGAGGTCAGTAACAAGACCCACAGATCTGCTGAAGGCAGCAGGTGGGTTTATTGTGATTATATTAGGGATCTTGATCAGCAAACCAGCCTTAATCCCTTCTTTTAACAAGTTTAAGGAAAATCCAAAGTTCCTTACCCTTTGCTTATAGAACGTACTAATTGTTCATGTATTACTGTTGTTTGACAATGAGGGGTTGGAGATATGACTCATTGGTTAAGGTGCTTGCCTGAAAAGGCTAAAATCCCCGGTTCATTTCCCAGAACCCACGTAAAGCCAGATGCACGCACGAAGTGGTATAGGCGTCATCTGGAATTCCTTTACAGTGGTAGGAGGCCCTGGTGCACCCACTCTCTTTTCTCTCTACTCTCTCTCTCTCTGTATATATATATACAGAGAGGAATATATATATATATATATATATATATATATATATATATATATATATATATATATATATATATATATATATATATATCTTCCTCTTTCCCTTTTCTCTGTCTCTCTGAAATAAAAATAATTTTTAAAAATGAAAAAAAATCCAATCAGTACATGTATGAACAAAGCTGCATCCCCAGTACAACAGAGTAGCAGTGACAGAAAACATAGTGGGTTAGTCTTAGCTTAAACTTCAAGCTTTAAAGTTTCTCATGCTACTAAAGGCTGCTCACCCAAAGGATTAGATCTCTTATAATTTCACCGTTGTGCCCAATTAGTGCACATACACAAACCACACCACACATTAAGGGAAAACGGGGGGGGGGAATATACAGCAGAGGTTTAAAGTGCCAAAATTAACATTTTAAAAAGGCATTTTTATTTTATGATGAATATCTGCAGTCTATTTTCTTCCAGTAAAAATAGTTTGGATCTCACCGCTGATAAGGAGGAATAGTGAGGAGGAAGAGCATGGGAAAGTAGGAGTGCAAAGAGGGGCAACTGTTTGCCTGAACAGAATGTCAGGAGAGACAGAATTGTCATAACAGAAGCATTCTAGACACACGCACCACTTTGGCTTTGCATGGTTACTGAGGAATCAAATCCGAGCCTGCAGGCTTTGCAAGCAACTGCCTTTGACCGCTGAGCCATCTGCCTAGTCCGTTTGAAAGTCTTGAGCACAGAATGCAAAGAGCACACATATCAGGTGAATAGAATTTTCAGAGGTATAACTGGAGGCACTAGGCAGAGAAGACACTTTCCTGGGAGTTGCAGACCAGCAGGGTACTAATTCATGCTCAAAAATTCTTTCCAATACTCTTTCTCATGTAGCCACTTCCAAAACAAGGGTGTGGAGTTCTAGATCATTTAAGTAGCAAATGAGATTGAAAGCAATGCATTCTGTGAAAAATGTAGAAGCTGGTGCAGTGTCTCCAGGCACCACCTCGGAAGTTCAGGAGTTAATGTGTCTGGGAAAATCTTACAGAACTGATTTTGACAAAGGATAGAGAAAACAACTTGCAAACTTGCAATTTATGAAGAGTTGATAATTTCATTTTGATGGCTGGTGTTCAGTAAACAGTTATGTAAAACAAAAATGACAAAATATCAAAAATATTCTGGAAAGAAAGATGCGCTTTTTCTAAAAAATTGGCATTAAACAAATTTCTGATAGTATAGAATATGAATATAATTACAAAAAGTTCTGCCAGTCTAAATTGCATTGGTGTGTATTTAAAATACTTTAAATATTGGAAAATTTTACTAATAAAGTTAATATTATAAAATACCATTTAATATTAAATAATCACATCTTTTATTTAATATAAATGATTATATTTATTTGAAATAATGATTATAACAATTCTATTTATACAATGTATATAATATTAACATTCAAAAGTCTTTTAAAGTATTTAAATATCTTACTACAGTTTGGAGGAGCCAGAATGGCATGCTCTCATGCAAAAATTTGACCATGATCACCTCAGTACTCATGTGAAGACATGATGTAGAGAAGTTGACGGACAGTCATTAGCTCTCCTAGGAGATGAAGAGCTTGTTTCAAGAAAAGAGATGATTGCTATCTTCAGCTAATTCCACTCATAATTTTCACCTTTAATATGTTGGAAAGTGATAGCCCTCAGTATATGGAGAACTTGGTTTTAGTTTTGATGGTTCACCGGGTGTGCTGGCCAGACTCTCATCTCTGACACATGAGTGGCAGAACACAGGAAGGGAGGAAGGACTGATTTTGGCTTGTGTCCAAGGTTTCAGTGACAGCCATCCGAGTCACTGTTTCTCAGCTGGAGGACGCAGAGCAGTTTGTGCAGAAGCAACTTGGCCACCACTGTTCGGCCCCGTCACACGCAGGGCTTCACCTTTCTCCCCTTTACTTCATTCATGGGCTGGGACTGTGAGCATTCAGGCTGCTTTTCCCTCCTAAATGAATCGCCCCTGAAAAGACTTCAGAGGCAGCCCTACAAAGAGCGCTTTACTAATTGATCTCCCAGGTGCCCTTCCGTCAGGATTCAGAATGACACCAGGCTGGTAATTTGGGGTACAATCCTGTTTTGTGATGTTGGGTGGTTACACCAAGCAGCCTGTCCCAGATAGCTGGCCCATCTCAAGGGAGAACCAATGATACCCCAAGGTTCTCTTGGTTGCTCAGCTATAACTGTCAGCGGATTAGTTGTGTTCCATGTATTTGACTCAACACTTACAGCTTGCATGCTGATCAGTAAAGGAACATAATTTGCTATAATTTTAACTGTTTCCTGCAGGCATCTAACTAGTTATTATTTTGTTTGAAATCACTTATTTCTTATTACTCTCTTGAGAAATGTGATCAATAATTCAGGTGTTGCAGATAAATCTCAATTTCCCTAATCTCACCATATGTGTATTTAATAATCACCTAAAACTCTTCCGTGACATATACCATACAATCATTGAATTGATGGTGCATCATCCATTCTGGGTTATTGGGTAGATAATGGCATAGCATATGTCCTTAGATAAATCAGTATTCATGGGAAGCAGATTGTGATTAGTAAACGAGGCCACCTATAAACAAGCTGCATGTGTGGGATGAATTTTAAAGCAAGTGTGATCTTTTGTTTTACCTTAAACAATGTTCGGTTAATTACTTAATCCTCATATTAATTATCTGCAAACTTCTGGGATAAAATGATTGTAGTAACAATATATGAAGGACACATTTGTTTTTCTTTACTTTTACTTTTAATTTAATTTAATTTTTATATTTAAAGTGGTATACGAGTTTACACCAAGACCTTGAATACCCTAGGCAAAGGTTCCACCACTGGACTACATCTTAACTTATGCAGATGTAGCTGTAAGATGTTCAATGAAAATTTAAACAGTAAAGAGATAAAACACTTTTTGGCCATTTATGGGTTTTAAGTGAAAATATTATTGTCATATATAAAATGTAGCAATGGAAAACTACTTGAGAGTCTCATGTTTTATCAAATGAGCTAGCCAAACTTTGAGCGATTGAAGGAGAGGCTACTAAAAATAGAATCTAGCTAATTCAGAAATGTGTATCTCAGTTAACCTAAACTGATCTCACTCTCTGATGGAGATTCTGTTTGTATCTTTCAGAATGCAGAGAGAGAGAGAGAGAGAGAGAGAGAGAGAGAGAGAGAGAGAGAGAGAGAGAGAGAGAGAGAGAGAGAGAGAGAACTGTGGCTCATCCAACTCTACCAATGAACTGTAGGCCGATAGCTGAGTCAGCCCAGACCTACCGTGGAGGATCCATATGGAATCCCGCAGAGAATGATGGGATGATCAAGTGACCCATAGCCACAGTCAATCAGTCAACACAGGATAAGCCAGTGAGACAGACACCAATGATTTTCGACACAACCTAAAGCAGTACAGAAACCCCTAAGTCCTCAACAATAGAACAGCCTTAATACTCACCCATCACGACTCAGGAAACTGAGCAGAAGAGGGGGCGAAAAGATTGTGAGAGCCTTGGTGGGGGAGAATATCCAGAGAAACGGCCCCCCTCAGTAACAACACACTAGGGCCATTGGAACCGGGCTGACTCCTAGGCTATCCATGGTCCCCTGCCCCAAGGACTGATCTAGACTCCCCACGGAGGAGGATATCCAGCTGATTGGGAATGGGGAAGAGGGACATTGGGGAACTGGGGATAACAACTCATTGTTTGCCCATTAAATAATGAAACTCTTTATGGACAATAATAAAAAATAGCATTATAAAAAGACTATTTTGTTGAACATCATATATAATTTTTGTAAATGTTCTGTATGTGATTGAAGAATGTATAATTTAAATATATTAGATGCAAAAAAGGAAACTACTTAAGAGTCTCGTGCATTATCAAATGAAGCCAAACTGCTAAATCTTTAAAAAAAAAAACTAATATAATAATGAGGAAAATGATTTAATTACTCCCAAAGTCATAATCCATATCAATAAAGATTCATAATGAACAAACTCCATGTACATAAATTTTGTTTTGTAAATAGTTTTATTAAAATTTTATTGAAATGGTTAATTTATGCTTTTTACTGTGAAAATTTGGGGTCTCAAGGACTTTCGATTTTTACTCTATTTGTGTGCTTGTCTGTACTTGATTTTCTTTTGCATATGTGTACGAGTCTGTGAGCGTGCGTATGTGTGTGAGTCTGTGAGTCTGTGTGTTTGTGTGTGTGTGTGTGTGTGTGTGTGTGTGTGTGTGTGCATACAGGTGCATGTGCATGTGTGACCAGAGGTTAACAAGCAGTGTCTTCCTTAATGGCTCTTCACCTTATATTCCGAGTCAGGGTCTTTCATCAAGCTACGCTGGCTGACCAGCAACCTCCAGAGATCCTTCTTTCTCTGATTCCCCAGGGCTTGAAATACAGGCACTCACCACCATACAGGGCAGATCAAACACAGCTTCACATTCTTGAGAAGGCTTTACTGACTGAGCTGTCTCCCCAGACCCAGAAAGCACGTTTAACTTACATAGTCATGATTAAAGTTATTTTAAACATATACATGAAGGAAATTCATGCACTTTTATTCCCTTTTACATAATTAAAATCCCAAGACATATTGATACATATTTAATACATATCTTTTTCTTTCAAGGAAAGGAAAATTGCTGTGTATATCTGTATGTACATAAGCATGCATGTATATCTGCATGTATGTGTCTATAATCTCCATATACACATATACATACATACATACATACATCCAAGGTCATTTAGAAGGAGGTTTTCACATGTATCTACATTCTCTGGCTCCTGACAGTTATATGGCTCAAATGCTCTGTTAAGCCAGAGTTGTAGACTTCATAGTCAAAGCATAATGGTTCCACGTAGGCCTGTTGATGGCATTTTAGTCATTCTTCAAACCACTCAACACAACTTATGAAGATTTGCAGTCTGATAATTCTTCCTCTTCTAAAAGTCACTGCACAATCCTGTGCATCAAAGATCTCTCTACACATTTTCATATTCTCTTTGCTCCTGAGTTTTACCCAACTTGATCCATAAGCAAACCAGTATCCAAATCCTCTATTTGGAGGAAAGAAATGATCCTCTTTCTGTTTAAGTATCACAGAGCCGCAGCGAAGCCTGAGGACTTCAGAAACTCAAATAAATTAATTAGTGGAACCAGTAATTAATTTGCAGCCCATTTATCAGAAAAGCTTAATGACTCTGACATAAGCCCATATCTCATTTCACAACCTGCCGTCCCCCCTGCTCCAAACAGCTGCTCCTCGATTTCTGTAGAACTCAGCATAGCTGGATAGCTGGGAAAGGCTTGTCAGGATGGGGTCCCCCGGGGCCTGCACACCCCTGAGCAGGAGGCTGGCAGAGATTTAGGCCAGCTGATGTGGCTGCCAGGCCAGACATTTTCTGCTCTGCCCAGGCCTCTTGGCCTGTTTACATGAGAGTGGCAGATGGTTCCCTAGTCACAGAATTTTGCAAACCTCACAAAAAGAAAGGATTATTGCTCGTCATTCCATTTTTCGTGCGGAGAGAAGGTGAGATTCAGAGAGAGGAAAAGGTTCAGGGAGCACATGTGCACTGCGACGAAACACATGGAAACATCAATCTAAGCTTCATTAAAGGAAAGAAAGGAGCTCTAGGTGATTTTCACTGAAGTTCATTTAACCTCTACTTAATGGCTTTTCATGCCCTTGTCCAGGAATACATACAGAAGAACATTAAAACTTCCTGTCTCCTTTGAAAATATTTGCTTACATTGAAATAGTCCGTTTTTCTTTTTAAAAAAAGGAAAAACTAATTGTTAGTCCCAAACTTTAAATCTATTTCTCATTAGGTAAAATGTCAAGGTTGTGATTTCTTATCCCTACCAAGCTCCTGTCTTCACTCTCATGGGCTTCTGCAGAAATGTAAATTTTGTTGGTAAATTCCTAATATACAATGTACAAATTTAAAGGTGAACTTGTTTTCATTGTGCTTCACCATAAGGCTTTAAAAATTGGGGTCCAGGAAAAAACCCTATGGAGACCCAAAACTTGGGCTCCAAGGGGAACATCCACTACCAGAGAACTTCAAAGAGGTGACACCCAATAGAATCTTGCAAATCAGCAATGTGTGTCTCATTTAGCCTATACTGATCTCACTTTCTGGAGGAGAATCTGTTTGTATTTTTCAGAAGGCAGGGAGAGAGCTGTCGTCATTCCAACTCCACCACCAAACCTCAGCATGATGGCCTAAGAGGAGGGTCCCCAGTGGGTTGGGGACAGGAAATAGTTTAATGGGGCTACTACCATCATAAGATTTGCTCATACAATCTATGTAATTATGGACAAAGAAAAAAAAGAATCTTTAGATTTCAGGAAGAATAACAGCAAAGTTTTTAGTAGCTGATCATAATTAAAGCAATCTTCCGTAAATGAGGGAAAGTTAAGCTATATGTAAACACAGTTCTTTGGGGAGGAGAGATAGCTTAGCTGGTGAAGTGCTTGTCATGCAAGTATTAGGACCTGGATTTTGTGTCCCCAAACTTAAATAAAAAGATCGCTGAACACATCAGTAAATCTTGCTTTGAGTGGGGTGAAGGCAAGACGATCACTGGGAGTCACTTCTCAGCCAGTCTAGCTGCAAAATGGTGAGTACCTGGCTCAGTAAGAGAGCCTATCTTAAGGAGACAAGACAGAAGAGAGATAGAAAATAACGTGTGGTTGTTTGAGTGCATGCATTTGCACAATCACATAACACACACACACACACACACACACACACACACACACACCCCAAAAAAGTTCTTTTGTTTAACTGATCATTAAAATGAAGTACAGAATTTTCTATGACATATGCAAAATAAAATCAAGGCAATACATGAAGAAACACAAACTAAGAAATGAGAGAATTGTCCCAGAATAACACTGTGGATATATACAATCTGTGTGTGTACCTACGAGATGGAGAATGAAAGAAATAAATTCGAATGTACTAGGAAGATATTGGAATACTGCAGACAGCTAAAAGGGGAAAGAGTCCACCTGTTTGCGATGTGAATGTTGTGAAAACTGACAAATCAATCTGACCGATGGAAGAGTCTATGGGAAGAAGGACCAGAAGTTTCATGTGGGTCTAGACACAAAGCAGATCCTAAATTCCTCTTAACAATACTTCTTGGGTTGTAATCCTTTTAAACAGTGGGCTGCCAATATTCTTTCCATTGGAAAAAATCTTCCCAAAAAACTAAAATGCCCTGTGTCACCCTTTAGGTAAGAATATGTGCAATGAAACGAGTATAAAGATAAGAAATGTGCTTCATTCTGTGAGGAAAAATGTGAACCGTGTTTAGAGTAAGACAGCATGAGTCTACATGTAAAACCATAATCTCTTGGAAGCACTATTAAATAAAGTCCAGTCAGTAGTAGACACTGTAAAATATCTCTGCAAGACCAAGAGAGAGAGGTTTACCAAGGTAGAGGGAAATAAGAAAATATTCTGCACCCAGGAACTGACTGTATTGGAAAAGCTGGTCAGGACTTTGATCTTGAAGCAAGAATGAAAGAAGACTAGGAAGGACCAAACTCCAGAGAGTGAGGTGGAAAAGAAGTCTCACAGCCCAGTAGATGAGACTCTGTTTTACTCTATTGGAACTCTGTTCTTAACAAAGTGGTAGGCTGAAGAAGTGTCTCCATTTGGAGGACTAGAGGAAGAGAGCAAATTAGCTAAATTTTGGCACTTAGTTTAAGCTGATCACTTAGGTGCAAGCTTTTAGCTAGCATTTATGAAGCAAAGTAAGAGTTTTGGAACCTGTATCTGTTCCTATTAGAAGTAACCACAGAATGCGAAACTATGTAAGCCATAGTAGAAAAGGTTGCTCCTTGGAACAGTCCTGTTGGAGAACAAAAATTATAACTATAGTTCTTGTTGTTATTTTTCCAGAGCCCTGTAAGATAAGATTTAACACATACACATCACATTGTGAGGCAATTCCTCTCTTCTGTTCACTGTTCTATGCCCAAGAACAGTGAGTGAGGATAGGGAAGGAAAGAAGAATTGCCTTAAAATGCGTTTAAAATGTACAATAACCAGCATAGAAGAACCAGACTTCAAAGTGGTTAACACCACCACTTCTTCTGATGAATATTACAAGTTTGAACAGTACCAAACAATCAAAATCTCCAGAACTATAATTTATTTCTTGATATTGTGAACAAAAGTGTCAATAATATCTTATTACTTATAATACTTTGTATATGATAAAGTATTTGCATAGACTTTATCTCTTGATCATCACATATTGTTAGTAAGAAAATTTGACTATAAATTATTCATAAATATAAATAAAATCAGAGAGATGATATTTGATGATCTTATGGGGATTTTGGATAGATAAGCAGTATGTATAAAAATTACTGTTTTAAAGCAATAACCTCTTGTCAAAGTTGTTGACTGCTTCCATAAACACAGTAAAATCAGAGTAAGATGTTTATCAGCAGTATTCTCCTAGTACCACACAAAGGGACATGACAATGTTGCTATTCAGAAAACATCTGGTAAATTTTGGTGAATAACTGAATAAACAATTATATATATATATATATATATATATATATGTGTGTGTGTGTGTGTGTGTGTGTGTGTGTGTGTGTGTGTGTGTTGATTTCTCAATGGAAAATAAGAATGCAGTCATGAAACAAAATGGCATGCAAGTCTGTATTAAACTGAGTGTTCCCTTCTACCTTGTGTTGTGTTGAAGGAAATATCAAGGTATCAATTATCTTTCCCTCCAGTCCCGAGCTTCAGCCTTTATAAATACATCACAGGAGCATAAGGCAGTTAAGGATCTTAGCTTCATTACTGCAGGTTTAAGGTCCTCAAAAATAAAGTGTTTGCTCACAGGGGTGGAGGGACAGATTACAGAAGGAAGAGCAAAGTGAAAAGTTCTCTTTCACCCACTGAATTTTGATCTTTGACCTACCAATTAGAGGAATGAGTTCTGCAAACCACATTCCAAGAACACAGACCCCAGTAAAGATTCAAGACTTCATTAGTGGAACAAAGGAAAACTAGAGAAAGCAATTCCTATGGGCTTACTGTGTGGTTGCAATATGTCTGATTCTGGTCCCATGTAGATTCAGAACAATAATGAATCTCCACAATCATACGGAGTACTATTTGCAGTTTGTCCTTGGGAGATTTCCTGTCTCTTCTCGGCAGCCTCTACCTGGGCAGCAGAACAATCTGCACCATGAAGAAAAGTGTGACAGAAGATGGAAGAATGAGTTCCCCAAACTTCAGGGCAGTGGGTGGCTTGAGCTGAAACTCAGTGTGAGAAGTGACAGAAAATCAATCCTACTGTTGTTCTTCAAGAAGGGTAATTCATCGGAAGACTCTAAGGGGATCCCTGTAATTGCAGAAATGGTTGAAATCTGACCTCGAGGAAGAAGCAGAAGGAATCATTTCAAATAGCCAACGACTTACTGCACCCGTTTGCTGTGTCTGCCTTCCTGTGCTGAGCACACCTTTCGCTAAGGACCACCTGACAGGTCGAGGGTCCAATGGCATCAGAACCTGAGTGGCTCCTCCATTCATGGCCTTTTCCCATAGATGGCATCTTATAGAATGATTCTCTTCAGTGATTCGTCGAGGAAGGAGAGGAATCCTGTAAGATTAGAACTGGTGTATAGCAGTCTGTCGTTGTGATGCCTGTGCTCGTTACCTGGACATTTGTGTCCTTAGACCGATGGACAAAAATACAGACAACTGCATCTGTGCCGTTTGTTTGCTGTGAAGCAAACAAAGTCAGTGAATAAAGTATAACTGAGATTACACAATTGAAAAGAAAGTTTGGGGCTTGTGCTATTTCAACACAGCTGATAGTTGAATTCAGACAATGGGGCAAGAAAGTACCATTGCCATCCTCCTTCATGTGAGGTAAGCTAAGCTCACTATTGGTCCTCTAGGAATCTTTTTAAAAAGTATTTTATTTATTCATTTTCAAGCATAGAGATTCAGAGAGAAAGAGAGAGAGAAAGAAAGAGCATCAGGGCCACCACCTTGTGGGTCTGGCTCATGTGGGTCCTGGGGAATAGAACCTGAGGCCTTAGTCACTAGAGGCAAGTGCCTTAACCGCTGAGCCATCTCTCCAGCCCTCCTATAGGAAGCTTACTGCAATGCATCACAGTCTTCCGCTGGTCAGCCTGAAAGTCATTGCTTTTCCTAACTTGTTTTGTTTGGCCCTGGGAACTGGCTGATCCTTGTGAAGCTCGAAGTGAATCACAAGATTTTCAATCAAGAAGAAAGGAGTGGCCAGGAAGAGAAGCCAGACATTCATCCGGTTAGTTCCTGGTGTGTGAAAAGCTTTGGCAAGAGAGCCCTCAAAGAGACAGCGCTGGGCTGTGTTGGCATCTCAGCACTCACACATTTTAAGCAGAATTTCACCCTCCCATTCTGATATTCAATAAAAGTTGATTTTTGATTTTGTGGCCTAGACCTCTGCCTGGTATATAAGTATACAAAAAAATCATAAGAACGACAGCCTTCAAAAATAAATTCATGTCCTGATGAAGCTTTAGGGAGTTACTTTGTTGTCAATAAGAAAATAGGGTATGACTTAGACATAGCTTGTCAGAAGGACAGCTCTCCATAAAGTATTCTGGCATTTAGTCTGTATGAATCTTTCTGATATAATAATTCTTGGGAAGCAAGAAGAAGATACTTGCATCCCAAGTTTTCTAGCCTTTCAACATTTTGTTTACTGTCAAGAAGCATCAAAGAAATACTAAGAAATGATGATATGTGAACAAGGAGTGGAAACAAATAAGATTTCAACATACAAATAGTATGACCAGATTAACAGAATTTAAAACAAATGTATTCTCATCTTCTAATGGTTGCTTAATTTATACAAATGCCTTGGTTTTAATTTTATCTCAAATTATCATACAGAGATATACTGTTCCACATCAGGTTCTAATTTTCCAAATAACACTTATAAGATGTGCTACCCATTTCTGCTCATTAGAAGTACAATACATGCAATACAGGCAATACATGATAAATTCAGATGCAATTGGAATTTATAATTTAATTATAAATGTGTATGAACATATGATTTACATAAATATATACAGCAGTACATTTTACAAAAATTCATTTGTCTAAGGTACAAATGAAATTGTATAAAGAATCATTATTATTTATCCTCCTAAAAATTCCAACCATGTCTTAGATTTCATAATTTATTTCATGTAGTAAATTTTAAAAATACTAGTTAATTTGTTTGTACTTGTGCACAGCAAAACATAATGCATGTATTTGTTATTCTTTTACTTAGATAAATGTCAGATTAGATGAGTGATAGAAATGTGTACTGGCCTGAAACTCTCTATGTAAGTGTCCTCACAGCCATGATCCTCGTGCCTCTACCTCATGAGTGACACACATGTATCATATGCCTGATTGGTGCTTTTATTAAGTGCAAATGTATGTCCTAACTTATGAGGCATATTTTAGTCCCAGAAAAAAAGATAGCATTTTCTTGATAACAGTATTATATAACTAACATGATGCACTACAATGTCAGGTATAATTGACAATGTGACTTGTATAGATTTCCAGATTGAAGACAGGGCATAATTTATTATTCAGTGTCACTAGCACCTAGTTTTGCTTTGGGAAAATGTCAAAGAAGTATGAATTTTCATGCTTCACAGGGTAGAGTTTTCCTATACGTAAAGTTTTTTTTCCTACATTTTCTGTTTTAACTTTATTAATTTTATATTGATTATTTTTGTTTACATGTGCTTCTGCTTTCTTAGGGTTTTTTAATTGCACAGACCAATAGGCTTCAATCTGACATTTCCATATATGCATAATTTACTTTGAATAATTTCTAGAATGTTTTATAGGAATCCTACAGCACTCTGTATTCTGAAAAAATGTGGATCCCTATGTATCCAGACTCAAATATCATCCAGTTCTCTTCAGTCTAGGAAGTTGGGTTCTTTTGTTCTGAAACATTTTATTATTTCTTTTCATGGCCTTTGATTCTCTATACTGTGAGTATTCAATCTCATTTCTTATACAGTTTACATAATATTCTTACTACTTCTTTAACTGCAGTTTGCAAGCAATTTCTCTAAGATTCAAATTCAAACCAATTGAGCTTCATGCTGGTTGTGTCACAAGTTAGGCTAGAAACCACGATGCTTTTCTTTAATTTTGTAGAATTTTAAGATCTTTTTATATGTTCACTGGCCATCTAGTTTGGTTTGGGGTGTTATGTCCATTTTGAAGGTTTTCTTTTTCTTCTATCATACGCTCAGTTTCCTCCAAGGAATTCCTATTTCTTTATTCTTTTTATTTGTTTTCTGCATGAGAGTTACTTAAATGTCTCATTATGTGCAGGTCATGGCTCTTTGTTTCCATTTTTAAATGCAGCATTAAAATCCATTCTAAGAACAAGTGAGTAGATGAAACACTTGAACCATGTTCATTGTTGTGAGCACTCTGCCTGTTGACATTTTCTAAGCATTTCCTGACAGGAAAATAAAATACTTTCCCTCAGTTACATTTTCAGAAAATTCAATTCCAGGTTTTTTCCCCTATCCATTTCAGAAAAAAATAATGTCGACAGAATTCTGGGATCTGAAATGCAGACTGAGTCTGAAAGTCTCAGAAAATCCTTTCATCCATATTTAACTTGATCTCACTTTCCTCGGACCACAGGAAGTTTACCTTCTCTCTGCATAAAGCATTTTCCACCAGAGTGAATAAGATCAGTCCCTTCCATTTTCAAAATTGGAGAGTTGTTTCCATAGACTGTTACCAACTTGATTGTGCTCCTCCAAAGCCCACACGTAGAAGTCTTAAACCCCAATGTGTTTGCACTGTGTGATAGAATATTTAGTAGCTTTCTTAAGTAAAAGGAGACGATGGAGCCAGGGCAGGAAAGTATCTTTTCATGAAGGAGGTTCACGGTTATTGTGTCATTCTTTGTAGCACACAAGCACAGGTAGCTGTCTAAAACACAAGGAGATGGATCTCACCACACCAAGCCTGCAGGACACCGGCCTTGATATTCCAGGCTCTACTCACCACATTGATGATATGTTGTTAAGTCTCCTCGAAGCAATTAAAATGTTGTTTCTAAACTCATTTATAACAAATACCTAATCATCTGGCAAAGGCTTGGAAACTGGATTATCGGTAGCTGTGAAAAGGCATTTTTGAGATGCACTGTAAACATCGAAGGAAACTTTAGTGAAATCTCTGAAAGGAAAGAAGAGAGGTGTGGAGAAAGGCTGTATTTGTTGGAGGAAGCATGAATGAAACCTGATGGATGTTGGGGAAAAAACCGGCTTTAGAATGCCAGTGTGATGAGATCTCAGAATTTGAAACATGCTAGGAAAAACTGGAGAAGGAAACTACAGGTTTCTGACCAAGGTCTGGGCCTGTGGTGAGGTCAATACCCACTGCAAAGATCTCTGAGAAGCTTTTTGGATCATTCATGCATTACTTAGTAAAATAACATAACTTCCGTACCGAAGGCTGATCCCTAGTTATCTCTAAGAAATAATATCTTAATCATATCATTTTCTGTCCCAAACATTTTTGTTCATTTGTTTCAGTGTGGATAGAGAGAATTTACTTATTTTTTTTATTTTTTTGACTTCTTTTTATTTAAACATGCCATCCTAAAATACTTTCTCTCTTTATGGTTTACTGTAGGCACTGAAGGGAAGCCAAGTTGCGTCTTCAACATTTTGATTCAAAATGTTAACACCTGGTTTTGAGCCTCAGAGATTTACTTTCTTCAATATGCTAAAACAGGAATAGGACTCATCATGTTGGCTGCCTGTTTCTTGCAATTATCACCTTTATCCAGCCTTCAATGAACTGTTCTTTGTTGTATATAAAACTTCATGAGCATGACCTCTACTTTACCAGTCACATTCTCATTATTGGGACAAAATATCCAAACAGAAAAAGCATATGGGAAGAAAGGGTTGACTGCAGGCTTATGGTCCTGAGAGAAGTCTCTTCATGATGAGCAGAGAGAAGAATGACAGAGAGAAAGCTTGGGCTTACTTCTCCATAGGAAGGAAATCACCTGAGTGATTAAACACTCAGTGCAACTGGAATGAATAACCCTATGGCTTTCCACAGCAACATACCTCCTCTGCAAAGCTCCATCTCCCAATGGCTCCACCAGCTACAGACTGAGTAGGAGAGTTAATCACAAACACATAAGCACTTATAGATACGGGAGCCTTCATGTTCAAACAACCACAGTTTTACAAGCATATTTTGTGCCAACATTTTCACCATGCCATTTAACTATTCTCTAAGAACACTGAGGCTTTTTGTACCATTATTATCTTTGAGTTCTCACCCTTCCCAGTGTACTCACTGTAATGTAGCTGTTTTCTAGCAGGTTTATGAAAATCCATTTTCTCCTGTGTGTCTTTAGATCCAATTAGAGAACATTTGGTTACCTTCCTAACAGCCAGGTCACTATTGCACCAGAAGGTCAGGTCAGCAGCATGCAGGGTGGAACTTGTGTTGGGTAAGAAAAGATGACTTTCTCCTCCTCATCTGCAGAGCACTCATCAGCGCGATGCTGGGAGGAGGATCAGGTCAGTTCCATCTTGGATTCTCATGGCCCTGCCTGTCTTCAGCAGTAGGCTCTTACCACCTACTTCTGGGATACAATAAAGAGCCTTGCTAGTAGGTTGCATTGTTTCTGATCTTCTGTTTTTTCCCCTGGCACTGAGGTTTTCCTGTTACAATCCATGAATTCTGACAGGCACATTATCTTCCCTCAAAAGGGAATTTCTACCCAATTAATAATTGTCTTACTTGCATCTTTAAATTGTCAACAAAGAAAGTTTCCCTATGGCATTTTTATAACATCTTTGGTTCTTTAGTTTCGGTTAACTGACCAGCTACCTTTTCTGTCTTCTGGACAGAAGGTGGTGACTGTTACTGCATGAGCTCACAGCAGCTACTCCTTCCCAAGATCTGTGCAGTATTCAGCTCCCTAACATTTCTCCATAAGACTATTTGGAGCAACTCTTTGGGTTAGTGGAAACGGAGATCAGAGGGAGCAAACGAAGGTAGTTGGAGAGAAGTACAATCAAATTACATTATGTTCGCGTATGAAAATTGTCAAAAATTTTTTAATCTGTTTTGTATCTATTGCACAATTTTAAAGCCATATCTACATTTTAAAACAGATTACAGTACCACCTAACACTCTAATCTAAGAAGTAATGTTACTTCTGTCAGTTCAAGTTGCAATAACAAAATTTTATGAACTGGGTAGTTTGAAATAACCTGAAAAATAAAAATGGAAACATTTCTAACAGTTCAGGATTTTATTTCTGGCAAGGGTCTGAATTCTGGAGAAGATACTGCACCCTTTGAAACTGAAAAATAGCAGCCTTACAATTTGTCCAAGTAGCCATTCTCTTTTCCAGAAAACAAAGAAATAGATTAATTAATTAATTACAATATTTGAGATTATTTATTCTAAGATCTTCATGAATTCAGTTGAGTTGGTTCTGTTATAGTCTTTCTATTGTTTTCTAGTTCTGTTTCCCTTCCTCAACTTCTATTATAGGGCAGACATCTGCTCTTTTACATCAATTTCTAATATGCAATGGTGGTCTTTCCTCTCCTGTTTTGATTGCCTTTTTGAGTTTTTGCTCATTAAAATACTTTCTGATATGTGGTGGTAATGGTAGAATTAAATGAACTTGTTCAAAGGTAGAGTTTCTGCGAATAGAATGACAGGTAAAATGAATTTATTTTCTTCTTGTATAAACAAAATTGATAAAACCAAGAGAAGTTCTGTTCAGGGTCTCAGCCTCCTACCAACTGCTCTTGGGATCCTTGCCCAGGCTTAGAAAGTAGACACAGAAGCCAATGATAGCACAGAGTTCATGCATTCATTTTATATCAAACTTGCTGATCAAGTACTCAAACATCTGCACCTTCAGTTGGAGGCTTCACACCATATATATAGCAGATGACCTGACTCTGTTTCCACCATTCATAGTTTGAGGACCATGGCTGCCCTAACTTCATGAATCTTAGTCTCCTATCTGACTACTTTCTGCCTTGGACAACTTTGTCTTATCACTCCCAAACACTTTAGCCATTATTTATCCACAAGGATAATACACCTAAAGGGTATTTTAACAACTGAAATTGTAGGTTTTTTTCTTTTTAAAAACGTATTATTTACTCATCTGCAAGCAAAGAGGGAGGAAAGGAAGACGGGAGGGAGAGAGGGAAGGAAAGGAGAAGAAGAGAGAGAGAGTCACACCACCTCATCACTGCAAACTAGACAACCTTTGTGCATCTGGATTTCTGTGGGTACTGGGGTCACAAATATGGGTTATCAGGCTTTGCAAGTAAGTGTCTTTTACCGCTGAGCCTAGCCTGTTGAGGATAATTTTTAATGTGGCATTTATTGCAACATTAATGTGAAAAACAATGACAACTAGTGAGGCAAGACCATCTCACTTTTCCGCCAGCATATTAACAGTTCCCACATTGAATCACTAAGCAAATATTCAAGTCAGTAGAATTCCAACACAGTGATCATGTCATCACATCTAACACCAGGTTTACTATGGAAACTAATTTGTTTTCCAAGGTTTTATTATAAAGTGAACTATTTTTTCATGCACAGTTAATGATAGAATAGTGGATTTTATTTCCTTCAAAATATTTTTAAAATGTATCACACTTGAGGATAGCACTTTCTGGGCATGTGTGTTGAAAAAAAAACCCTACATTTTAACTACTGATTAAAACATGACATCTTTAAAAAAAACCATGTGAATACATACCCATTAAATTTCTTTTTACTCTATGAAATGTATTTAGCCATATGTCTCCACTTCTTTCATTTATTTGGAATTGACTTTTAATTACACATTTAAGTGGTTTATATATCCTATGAATTTCCATTCAAGATAGCAAAATAGTAATACAAGATTCTTAAGGATATCATAACTCTGAGTGTTCACATTCAGAAGGCTTTCAGTCTCAGAGAGCCTCCAAAAAATGAATGCTTCTTGATCCTTTCTGAATGTAGTTGCTGCAAAGACTTTATTATTTATGCGCTGCCTAAAGGAAAGAAATGAGCCAGTTAATTTCTTAATAAGGTTATTATACTTCATTAAATTGCTAATACCCACATTACTTTTTAAAAGCTAATTTTTATTCATTTATTAATTCACCAGATCTTATTGAATATCTATTAACTATTAGTTTCATAATATGTATTTTTCATTAGCACTAACATGACCCAGTTTCTACCTCATTTTGCTTCTTTCTTCATCCACCACACTCTCACTTTCTCAGTTCTTTCAAATACTATGTGTTAGGCATGATTACATTAAGAAAGCAAGTTAATGTGTTTGTAATTCTGTGTGAGTGTGCTCACAGAAGATGTGTAGTTGTGTGGGGAGGAGCTAACGTAGGGTTTGAGGTTATGTGTGAGGGTGCTAACAAAGTATTTAACTGTGTGTGAGGGTGTTCACCTAGGATTTGTAGTTGTGTGTGAGGGTGCTCATCTAGGAGTTGTGTGGGGGAGTGCTCACATAGGAGTTGTTGGAGGGGTGCTCACCTAGGATTTGTAGTTGTGTGAGGGGGTGCTCACCTAGGAGTTGTGTGTGGGGGTGCTCACCCAATATTTCATGCTATCACTACTTCTCTATAGGCTCTACCTTATAGCTGTCTACTGTGATGTACTTTTCAGGAGTAACAGTTAATTTTCTAAAATCTAAAATAAGGAGCATGTACTTAACACATAAACTCTTCCACTCTAAACTCTCTGACCCGACTAGGATGGGGCCAAAAGGGACCACCTGAAAGCAAGTGGATTAAAACCCTTGGAGAAGGTTTATTGGGTTTTGAAATGCAAGTGGAAGAACACCAGAGAAAAATCTTCTACCACGTATTTACCAAAGTTTCTTTACTTAATATATAAGGACGTCATGACATTCCAGCCAGCTGATTGAAGGAAAGGCCATAGTAAGAAAGAAGAAATAACCCAGACAAGAAAGGGATTGCAGTATGTGTCTGTACCTGTGTATTTATGCAACTGTGCAACCTAGACATGCCACAGCCTGAAGTCTTCTCTCCACAATAGTACCTGTAAAGGTTTTTAAGGTCCTGTCAGTATAGCAATGACTAGTTCTTAGAAAATAAATGCTCATACTTTATGGCTTATCTCCCAAACTTGTTATGTTCATCACAGAACATTGCTTCTGGAAAAATGTTTCTCTGATGGTTAAAAACTAGTATCTGTAAATGGTTGAGCTTTTGTCAACAGTAGGTACACACTGCTTCAGGGAGTTTTTTTTTTATAAAGTGATTTAATCCTGCTTACCTTTTAATTTGAGAAAGAAGCCCATACTGTCCCATCAGCAAAGGCCATTATCTCATTTAATTGGAAATTCATTTAATGGTCACCAAGCCTAAATCAGAACTACTACATAAAAAGAAGAAAAGCAAACAAAATATAGAAATATTCACTTTTTGTTTTCTATTAAAATATTCACATATCTTAAATAGTTCTCTTTGTCTATGCATGTATTTAAATGTGGTGTGCATACCTGTGTATTTATATGTGTTTCTCCCTGTGCAGGTAGCTGGACATGCCCATGCGTGGATATGCTCGAGAGACCAGAGGACAGCCTCAGGTGTCATTCCTAAACAGGGACACATTCCACCTTTTTGGAGTCAGAGTCTTTCACTCGCCCAGACTGTCCAGGGAGCCCCAGAGATCTACCTTTCTCCACCTCCCCAGAACTGGGATTATAGGTGTGTGCCACCAAGTCACACATGTCTGTGAGAACTGGGAATTCATCTCAGGTCCTCAGATGTGTGAGACAAGCACTTTTCCATTGAACTGTCTTCTCAGCTCCTCACTGTGACTGCTAGGATTTCAATTAGTAAAAAGAAGAACAAAATCTTAGAAGTCAAAAGCAGGTTTTTTACAAAGAAAATCCCCAATGTCTCTCTACAAGAATATTTACAAATGTTTAATCAGAAAAGACTGAGTAGCATCACACAGTGGTTTGTAAACTGTTCCTCTAAATCTCTGAAGGATGAAACTTGCTTCATTTATGCAGACCTTCTGACATGGAAATCTGAAGTGTTTTTCATATTGAGATTTTTATTTTCTTAATTCATCTTCTAAAGCTTACTCTACCCTTTTGTTTTCGTTGTTCTTGTTGCTGTTTTGTTTTTAATCTCTAATGCTTTTACTATGGTGATTATCTACCTGAGCAACAAAGCCACCAGGATTCATGGGGAGCGAGATGGTTTTCTTGATTTTAATGGTTAAGGTTTTTTATTGCAATGACCTAACATAATTCCTAATGTCATTTTCTCTCTAATTCTTTTCCTTACAATGTGAATAGTGGTCAGTGCTTGGAGCTTGTCCCTTGGCCCATGACCACTTACGGTAGAACAGGGCAAAGAGGAAAATGATACAATAGTACTTTAAAGAGTGGTTCCCTTATGTAGGCAAAATTTAATCTTTAAAGAAAAGTGTGCTTCTTCTGACAGAGGCATGATTTATAATTTTACAATAATATTTATTTTATGGGAAACTAAAGTGTTCTATGAAAGAGACTTATAGTATTACAAAAATTAAGCAAAATATATAAGTGAGTCGTTTTATATATATAATGTCAACATTATCAAGAATAATCTTTCAACTAGAGCAGCATTTAACTATACTCGTACATAATAACTATATATAATAATGTATACACAATACATTTCTTCAGGCCTGAAAAATCTATAATGATGTAACTTTTGTTTTAACATAATTCTAATTGAATACCACATATATTTTATGGTTACATATATTTATATGCATAAGTAGATAAAATTTAAAAAAACTAACAATTAGTTCAGCTTTGAAAATACTTAAATCATTTGATTATAAATTCACAGTTTAAAGCAGCGGGTGTTCCTGGTTGAACGTTGGCCTAGCATACAGAAATCCCTGAGTTCATGAATCAGCCCTGCATAAAACTGGACATGAAGGCATGCACCTGATCTCAAAAGCCAGAGACACGTGATCAGAATTTCAAGTTTACTCTCAGCTGAAAACAGACTTTGAGGCCAGCCTGTGTTATTTCAGACCCTGCCTCAATACACATACACACATACATTAAAATGAATACAGCTTACACAATCTTCAGTGCAGATTGTTACAATGTTCTATATTTTGAAAACAAAAATTATTTATGAACTTTATCTAACACACTTAAAATCTCCAATCATATAGTAAATAATTATAAACAATAGTCAAAAGTAAAAGCAATGTACAGACCTCAGGTTTCTAATTTTTTTTTGTTTGTTTTTTGAGGTATGGTCTCCCTCTAGCCCCAGCTGACTTGGAATTCACTATCTGGGTGGCCTCAAACTCAATGGCAATCCTCCTACCACTGCCTCCCAAATGCTGGGATTAAAGGTGTGAGCAACAACATCCAGGTCCATGTTTCTAAATTTTACTAGGTAGTGAGAAGGATATTCAATTGGAAATGTCTTCAATATGACTTGGATAAAGAGAAAAATAAATTTATATCTGTGCTATAAAATTGCATAAATTAATGATGCAGAAAGTGAGAAAATATCACAGGCAGAGACCAGTTTTAAAAAAATTAAAAAATTGTGACAGAAAAATGATAAACCTGGTTAAATAGATTATTGGCAAAGGAAACAATTAAAGTTCACTCAATATTTATAATGGGCCAATCCCCATGCCAACTGTCATGGTTTGATCCAGGTGTCTCCCACAAACAGCTGATAGCAGTTCGGATTTTACAACCTTGATCGAGCTGTGTTGTTGGGGGAGGGCTTTTGGGGATTATAAACCAGCTTCCCCTTGCCAGTGTTTGGCACACCTTCCTGCCGCTGTTTGCAGTGCTGTGGTGGAGGTGATGTCCACCCTGCTGCTTATGCCATCATTTTCCCTGCCAGGATTTGCAACATAGTTTTGTTTTTGAAAAATGGCCATCACATGGAATGTGAAGCAGGTGTGCAAGGTTGCCTGCATGGAGCCTGATGGAGCCATGAGGATGAACTGTGGGTTTGCAATAGAGACCCAAAGAATTCCAGGACTATGGATGGGTGCCAAGGCGATCTGCCAGCACTGGATGAAGTTTTCCTGGACTGTGAGTAGCCAAGCTGCAGGGGCAGAATTGAATCTCCAAGAGACTTGTTATTGGTTAGAATCATTTAACTTGGAGTTAGAGATTGATGGTGCCCTGCTTGTTTTAAATCTTGTATTGGTCATTCTGTTTTTGCTGTGCCTCATGTTTTGCAATGTGAATGTTCTGTGCCATTATGGGTTTATTTTTGGTACTATGGCTCAATTGAAATCTGTGGGGACTTAAGAGTTGAGTTGAACACACTGTACTTACATCATGTGGACTGTCATGGTTTGATCCATGTGTCCCCCACAAAAAAATGAATGTGTTCTGGGTAATCTATCCTCAGCTGATGGCAGTTTGGATTTTACAACCTTGATGGAGCTGCATTGTTGGGGGCGAACTTTTGGGGGTTATAAGCCAGCTTCCCCTTGCCAGTGTTTGGCACACCTTCCTGCTGCTGTTTGCAGTGGTGTGGCAGAGGTGATGCCCACCATCTGCTCATGCCATCATTTTCTCTGCCAGGATGGAGTCTACCCTCGAGTCCATATGTCAAATAAACCCATTCCTCCACAAGCCACTTTTGCTTGGGTTCTTTCTGCCCAGCAACTAGAAAGCTGACTGCAACACCAACCATGAAGAAGAATACAGTGAAATGCACAGAGCAGTCCTATGGTTTGTAGATGGAAGTGAGGTTAGGGAGAATCATAAGGTAGGGTTGGGAGAGGAATGTAAGAGAAACAATGGTTCTGGTAAATTAATATTTTTAATATTCTAGTATGCTGAAATGTTATAATTGCAATAAATGCCAAAGAAAATCAACTTAACAAAACAAGTATTTATTGTCTTACATTGTGAGTGGTCTGAACTCATTCTCCTCCACTTCTGTGGACTGATGGTGTGGCTGGATATTAGACACAATAGAATGTGTGAGAGCAGCTGCTCACCTTATGCAGAAACAAACAGGAGGGAGGCATGCCTGCCAGTAGGCTGCAGCTGCAACTTTCCATCTGAGCCACCATCTCTTTAGACAGTGCCATCCACATCCAACGGGGGCCTTCCCCCTTGAGTTATTATCCCACATGCCAGACACTGAAACACCTGCACGGACACACCCAGAATGTGCTTTATTAATTTCCTAGGTATTTCTCAGTCCAATCAAGTTGGCATTTATGATGAACCCTCAGAGGGAGCTAGGAAAATTTTATGGATTTTTCAGAATGATGTGCAGGGGAGATGAGGAGGTGTGTGTTTATTTCCCATGGAAGAACATCTGGCCAGTGGAAACACCAGTTCAGTTTAGAAATTATGTTTCAGTGTGGCTCAGACATGGATTTACTCTGCCCCTTATACAGCCCCTTTGGAATAGAGACCCATGTTTGCTTCAAAGTTTCTATCACAACAAAACAATGAAGATCTCTTTGCATTTCATTTTTCTGTTGTTTTATTGTGTGTATATATGTTTAAAGGATTTCTTTGGATTTAGAATTACCAGACTAGAGTCTGTAAACATTAAATATCATAAATACAATTTGATTATGCTTTGAGTGGGACTCAACAGCCTTACAATAGCATGGGAACGGCTTCACTTGATAGTACATAACTATAGAAATATTTTTAATATTATTAGTGATATACTTTTAGTTAATATTAACTCATACATGTCAAAATATTTAATAGAGATACATGTTTTCTTTTAAGTTAGGTTTATATACACATATTAATTTTGTGTTTTCTTTGCAAGACTTTGGAAGAATTATTTTATTTCTTTCATTTTATTTGGATGCAAAATTATTTTTACTCTGTCTGTTTATTTATCTATTTTATTATCCATAATGAGTTACATTTAATGGGCAGTGAGTTGTTATCCCAGTTAAAATTTATTTTGTTTTGATATAAATTCACCAATAATTTTTTCACTGGTTCTATATTTTTTGATACTTCAGAAAGTTCTCATAACCTTTATATAAAGTTTCCAAAATTTTTTTGTTTATTGTAGAGCATTAATTTTATATCCCATATATGATGATGAGGTAATCTATTTCAAATTCCATATTTTGGAAATGTTATGAAAGTAAGTTAAGAATATTTCTATAATAATTCAGCTCTTTTGACAAGTGCTGTTTTCATTTTCAATATCTGTGACACTCTATTTCATGGTACTTTTCAGGGAGAACCACAAGTTAAAAGCCACATTTTTGTAATGAATATATAATTGCATTATTTATGTTATAATTAACTTTTCTTTTGCAAACTGTGACTTAATAATAATTACTACTACATTTCTAAATTTTAGTGATTTACCTTCAGAATTTGTACATTGGCACAGATTGACATTAGATCTGTTAATATTCTATTAATATCTTTTAAAAATATTTTATTCATTTTCAAGCAGAGAGAAAGAGAGAGAGAGAGAGAAAGAGAGAGAGAGAGAGAGAGAGAGCGAGAGCACACCAGGGCCACCACCTTGTGGGTCTGGCTTATGTGGGTCCTGGGGAATTGAACCCAGGGCCTTAGGCACTGGAGGCAAGTGCCTTAACAGCTGAGCCATCTCTCCAGCCCTCTATTAAGATCTTAAAATAATATAACTTCTCTGCCTTCATAACCTATGATTAGATACAAATTTTTGTCTTCTTTAGTCATTACACTGCTTGGAACTAATTTTTTTATTTTATTAATTGAGAAGTTTACTGTATAAACATAATGCTCATTGATAATATTCCCTTTGGGTTATACCTTTTTTTTTTAAAGTAGGGTCTTGCTCTAGCACAGGCTGACCTGGAATTCACTACATATTCTCAGGGTGGCCTTGAACTCATGGTGATCCTCCTACAACTGGCTCCTGAGTTCTGGAACTACAGGTGTGAGCCACAACTCCCAGCAGATTATACTTTCATGCTCCCTCACCCGAGTCCTCATGCAACTGAGGGCCCTCCTCAGTGGGGTTATCAGGTTTCTGTTGGGGCCACGGAGTTGGGGCCCATCAGTCTCTGCTTCAGACAGCATCTTGTTCAATCTCAGCCTAGAAGTCACTGTTTGGTCTAGTCTCTCCTTGAACTCATGGTGAACCTCCTACCTCTTCCCTCCTAAGTGCTGTGATAAACGCATGAACCGTAATAAGTGTCTCTCTCTCTCCAATAGTTTAAATAATTCTCTCTACATGACCTCTTCTGACCTAAGAGAAATAAACTTTTGCCATCACACAATGCCATGTCTTTCAGTGTTTATGTTTTGATCCTGAAGTTTAACAAGGACTCTGTATTGACTCCCTCGTTGTGATTAAATACTGTTCTTTTCTTATTGTGGTTAAATACTGTTCATTTTCTTGTCCTGCAATTTTCCTAAGGTTAGCTTTGTATTGAGATACTGGCTTTTCTTTGCTCTCTGTTAATTTGACATATGAAGATGCTTTGTTTAGGTTTTTAATTATTTTATCTATAAATCCCCTTGAAAGGACATTTTAAGGCAATTAGAAAACTGAATTAGAATCTAAAGGTTATTTAAATTTCTGCTATTTTTTTTCTGGATCATGCCAGCTACACCCTCTTTGTAGAGCCTTGTCACTGACTGGGGCTTTCCATGAACACCATTTTTCTCCTTGAAGTCTTCCCTTTTGTCTCCTGCAAGTTTCTGCTTAAACCCTCCTTCTCAAACAAAACTGTGTTAACCACATATTTAAGAGCGCTCCACTTTCCACTCACAGCGCACAATAGCTTCCTTAGCATGGCATTCCCTGCTTCTCCCTCAGGAATTATTGTTCTTATACATAGCTTATAATATCTTTTTGTTCATTGTGTATTTTGATTTGTCTCCTGATATATAAGATCCACAAGAGAAGAGATGTTTGCTCATGCCTAAAACATTAAAAGACATGTTTATGCATATATAATATATATGTGAATAAATTATATATGTATACTATGTAATAATGCTTGAGATACATGATGAAGTAAAACAATATTCAGGAAAATATAAATTTGATGACAGAAGATAAGTTTAATTCAAAAACTGAAACAAATTGGAACTCCTTAAATAATGATCCAAACTGAAATGATCACTTCTTACAGCTTAAAGGCTGAGGTAGACCATGAAATGTGCAGAAATCCAAATTTTCCAGAGGATAACAGCCTCTTAAAATTCTTGTCCATATGAGACAAAAAATAGTCAAAAATAATGATTCAAATGAGAATGTCTTTAAATATATTTGCATATAAATTCAAAAGTCAACAACTCATGAATTTTGATACTTTCAACATGATTATATGTAAACCTTTCTCAAATGATGACTTATGCCATGTTCTGCAATTATTATTTTTTTTAAATTATTTATTTATTTTTAACTTTAATATTTATTGTCCATAATGAGTTACATTATTTAGTGGGCAAACCATGCGTTGTTATCCCGAATTCCCCAATTCCCCCCCTCCCCATCCCTGATCAGTTGTATATCCTCCTCCGTGGGCTGTCTGTATTAGTCCTTGTGGCAAGGGATCCTGGATATCTTAGTACTCATCCCGGTCTTCCTGGCCCAAGTGTGTTG
>PVHP010011523.1:0-44998 GCA_004024765.1 Zapus hudsonius | reverse complement strand
CGAACCAGCCCTTTGCCGACAATCAATTCGGTAATTGCATTTGAGTGGCTGTTTCATTGAATCATACTGGATGCTTGTCAGTTCACATCTCCATGCAAAGGCAGGACAGCCAGGAAGCAGGCAGAGCCGAGCCGGCCTTGTGCCATTAGCACCAAGAAGCCTGGTGGCTGGGGAGTCATGGTGGGGGTTGGGGGAGCACTCTCCCTCCAGGTCTGGAAGAGCAACAAGGACACGTCCCACCCAAGTTGTTGTGAAAGTAACGTCAGGGCTTATGTTCAAAACACCCTACACCTCCCGTGCCCTTTTCCAGAGAACCAGGTTTATACAGAGCCAATCTTGGGAGACATAGGTTTCAGGGACCTGTCACTGCAGGTACCTGAGCTGTGTGCAGGGGGCCAAAAGTCCCTGGATTCTCATTCTCTCCCCGAGCAGTTTCTGGGAAGGGAAGAAGGAAGAGGAAATGAGGGAAGGAAAAGGGAAAGGGGGGAAGGGCAATGCATTAAAGTATTAATAACCGATGTCCAGAGATTGTCTAGAAGTTAACATTAACTTTTAAGGACTGCTCTTGTGCAGGGAGCTGGGACGATCGCCATTACAAGATGGCGCCCACTTCCTTGCAGCTAAGTGGTAAACAACTCCATATTAGGCAATGCTTTGGTGAGAGACGCACCTCTGGCTTTGCGCATGCGCGGATTATGTATTGGTCCCTAGCCAATCCCATGGCGCCTGGTGATGGCGAGCTGGCGTCAGCCAATCATGGGGTGACCCGTGTCCCTGCTCCATATATAAGCAACTGACTCCTAGTGCTCGGGGCCCCTCGCTTCCTGCTCTCCCTTCAATCAAAAGGCTCTCCAATAAAGTGTGATTTGAGAAGAATCCTCCAGTGGTGGTTGTTCTTCCTCACTGGTCGAGGAGCTCGCCGCACTCTTGCTCACAGACATCCTTGGGTCTCCCTTCACAAGGAATTCCTCTTCCAGAAAAAATATCATTATTTATTAGTTTCTATCTGATTACACATTTAACACTTCATTTAAAAAATATCCATTGATAAAATGTGTTTGTTTATTCCACACACGTGGGCGGAGTCTGTGTCTCAGGCCGGACAGCACATCACAGACAGACAGCAACAGGATGTCACTAGAGAAAGAAAAGCCTGGAACGCAAGCCTTGTCACTCAAAAATGAGCCGCATCGAGAGCCTTATGGCCTGTGCACGCATTCTTGCTCTGCACATTCATACACATATAATGTGAAGATGGGTATTTGTGCACACACGTGCGCACACGCGCATGCACACACGCACATGGGCCATCTGTCCGACCTTCCACTGTACATAGCACCTTCATTTGACCTTGTCGTATTCCCACATTGACTTTTATCACCTCTCCTGGCTCAGATGTGAGCTCATGGTGGGATGAGGTGTCCTATGCTCTTCACCATGATATCCCCAACACGTCACACAGCCTTGATCCTCCATGGAGAGCAATCCCGTGTGCATGCTGCCCCTTCCCTGTCCCTGCCCTACGACCCCACATCCCAGCGGTCACTCCCAGTTCTCCCCACCTTTCCTCCTCGTAAGCTTTAAAATGGTCCCTCGACGGGGAGGACAAGAGGACTCCCTGCTGAGCACTGGACGTGTCTCTGCTCTGGGATGGATGGATGGATGGACAGTTTCAACCACCCTCCTGATGAACTCCTAAGAAGGTGCACCAATTCGCAGCGGGGAGGGCGGGTGTCCCATTCCTGTTTTAGTTGATGGGAGTGACTGGGGAATCATGGAGTGAACGGTGTCCTCTGGACCCTGCCCCATGGAGATTCTGTCTCCTTGCTTTAATGTGGGGAATGGGGTGTCTGGCCCACAGTGCGCCCACACTGCTGGGGGAGCCACTCACCAGGAAGCAGCAGAAGTCCTGGCTCCTGCGGCTAGAAGAGAAATCTCACACGGAGGCCAGGGAGCCAGAGGCAGGGCCCCGCAAGGAAGTGGCCTGCACTGAGTGCTGGGTTGTTCAGCAAGGGAGATGGAAGAGATGAGCTCCTCGCATTTTGCTGGTGACCATGGTCCTGGATCCATCTGTCATCACGCATTTCTCAGAAGCCATACTTGGCACCAGGAATGAATGGGATTCATGCAGGGACCAGAGGGTTTTCCTAGTGGGTAATAGTCACAGGCTGGGCTAGAGTACAACGACCTTGGAAACAGCAGCCTGTGCTCTCAGCTGCCTCCATGCCTCTTGGGAAGGACGCTGGAAACCCTGGCAGGGTCCTACCCTACCCAGAGAATCTATAGGCATATAGGGAACTTTGCCTTTGAACTTGGTTTCTCTCAGACACCACGGACATTGTGAAGGACATTCAGGTGTATGTCAGAGGGCCAGAAGATGTGGCCTCCAGACCAATTCTTTTCTTGCTTCACACCATCCCATTTCAAAATGGCAAACAGCATACACTTCAAATGATCTCCTTGGGGAGGCTGAGGCACTGTCATTCAGGGCCACATCCAGCCTAGCCTTGAGGCCAAATCTCCAGCCCCTCCCACCACCAGAGTCCAGTCAGGCCCCCTCCCCAAACTAGATGCCCCAACCTCCATTCCCAACTCTGTGCAGGACACCAGCATCCCAGTCTGCCCATGCCAGCATTCCACCTGAGCTTTGAACCCCACCTCTGAGGCATCCTCAGAACCTGCCTCTTCTGACCACCTCTGCCAAGGTCAGGTCGCCTGTGGCTCATCAGTTAACACCCTACCAACCCAGTATGTAGGGTGCCCAAGGCCACATCTCAGGTAGACTGTGCCCTGAGAGTGACCCAAACAGACGACCACTACAGAGAGCGCTCTCAAGGCTGCCAGTCCTAAGCAGCATCACTTTGGGGGCAAAAGGAAGTGCCAGGCAGGAGAATCTTGCCTGTGACTCACAGGCCCAGAGGGGACTCTGGCAGGTTCTAATTTCAGCTCTGGGGGTGGTTTTCACTGTGTTTGCCTTCACTGTCTGCCTCTCCTGGCATCAAAGCCAACTTTCCTGAATCCCCAGCTGGGCCCATCTGGCTGGCTAGGAATAGACCAAGGGTGGGAGGGGGGTTGGGTGGGCAGGAGACAGGGAGACAGGTGATTCCAGGTGACACCACTCCTGGGGCTTAGAGGCTGGAGGATCTTTTAGATCTAAAGTTGGTAGAGGACAGACACCCAGTAGAGAGGAAGGAACGATTCCTGTGGGGTGCTGGGGCAGGCAAGGAACCTTTCTGAGTGCTGTTTTTGTTTTTAACTCCAAATGGGATTTCCATTTGCTGAGCACCGTTAAGGCAGGTTAGGTCGTTGGCACCACCTTTTGGAGGAAGTGTACTGGAATCCCTATGGCAGAAGGTGACTTGTCAGCATCTGGAGGTCCTACAAGAGGTACTCATGCCCAGAAAAGCAGGTAGAAGCAGGAGTCCCATAGGACAGAGCAGGCAGGAAGGTAAGACAGCACAAGCTGGTGGGCCAGAGGAAGGCATGTAGGTCCCAGGAAGGTAGAACTCCTGACCCTGTTGAGGAGACAAGGGTCGAGCTTGGACCTCACCCAGCAGGTCTGACCTCTGCAGGGAACCCTCTATGTGTGGTTGCGCTGATCTTTCATAGAACCCCTCATCTCACCTCTGCTACTCCACAGAGCAGCCTGGGCCCTTCCCCTGTCTCTGTGGGCCATGAGGGCAGGGGTGCCATGGGGGAGGAGCTGGCTATAATAGGGGTCAGGGAGTGTGTGTTGGATGACTGAATGTTTTTAAAGGAACCCACTGGCCAAGAGGAAAGGAGGCTCATGGAATCTTCCCTTCCTGCCATCCCATCACTTCATGAAGTCCCAAAATTCATCCCAAAAGTTCCCATGGACTTGCAGACTTCTAGAAATCATTCTTGGTCTTTGAGGGGTGGGAGGGGACCTTTCTAGAATTTTCCAACTCTGTAGCATCAGGATTCCTGGTGTTTGCTATCTGTCTTCCAGATAGGTGCAGCAATGCCTTTGACCTTGGTATTTGTCAGATGGCGCAGGGGAGTGGTGGCAGCCAGGTATCACTAAGCCTCCCTGACTTCAGCTTCCCATCTGAGAAATGGGGGGATAGCTGCAGCTCCCTAGCAGGTACGCCATGAGTCGGTGATACAACAAAGGACCTCCATGTCCCATACCTGCCCCTGACCCCAGGAGAGGTTCTGAAGCCTTTTTCGTTTTGTTTTGTTTTTTGAGGTAGGGTCTCACTCTAGCCCATGCTGACCTGGAATTCACTATGTAGTCTCAGAGTGGCCTCGAACTCACGGCAATCCTCCTACCTCTGCCTCCCAAGTGCTGGGATTAAGGGATTAAAGGCCTGCACCACCACATCTGGCTTCTGCAGCCTTTTTAAGGCCTAGCCTTTGGTCAAAACAAATCTATCAGGTCTTTCTGTAGCGTGTTTGAGCATTTTACCTCTGATTTCAAGAAGCCAAGCCTCATGGGCCCCCAGAACCTAGTGCAGGTACCATATGTCTCCCCCAGAATAGTAAGCAGTAAAAATACAGCATTGGAAATAGACTCTGTTTCCCATTTTGGAAGAGCAATCTGCCCGCCTCCGCCTGGCGCGATGCTAATTGATTTGTTTTTTTGCTCCAATAATCCTCTCCTTGTCAGCACTTTCTCTTCCCGTCTTTCCCTGTTTCCTCTTCCCATCCCAAGGCTGAAAATAGCCCTGGTGAGATTGCTGGGCCCTTGGCCAGGCATCCATCCTCTCATCTTGGGGTCACCTGGCAGAACTCTTGCCTTATCTGAGAGTGGAGTGGCCCATGTCCAGAGCCCTTACTCAGAATGTGACTACATCCATATTTACTCGGTGCCAAGCCCTGGCCTGGATTTGACCATAGAGAGAGCAGAGCACTACCAGGCTGAGGGAAGGAAGCCCTAGAAAGAACTGGAAGGACCCTGAGGTACATGACATGTCGGGTGAGGAGCGGGGAAACAGTCGTGACTACCATGGAGGGCCTCCCGGAGGAGGCAGCCTGTGAAGGGAGGCTCTGAGTACAGGAACCTGCATAGCAAGCATATGGCAAGGGAAGGCGCTGCCCTTATCCCCAGGCTGACTGGTGTTGGGTCCTCTCCAGGCAGGGCCTTCATGGGGTGGGAGGAGGAAGTGCACAGCCTTCCAGGTTTGTTGGCACAGCCTGGAAGTTTGTGCTCAGAACATTTGGAGGGAGCTATTTTAGTTCGATCCCACCTGGTCCCCTGTCATCGTGGGAATTCAAGGTGGGGCTCTGAATCCTGAGCAGGAGAGTTGGCAGGAAGGTGGAGGGAGGGTGGTCATCTCGGCCGTGCTGGGTGTGCACACTGGGAACAGCACACTTCCCACTGGGCAGGGTGAGAAGTATCTCAGCACTCAGCAGAAATACACGAATCAGGTGTGGCTGACACCCTAGCCTGGGTGTCACCTAACCCTGCCTGCCCTTGGGTGCCCTATGCCATCAACCTGAAACACCCTCCCCTAAGACTTACAGTCAAGTTTCCATCCATTCATTCAAAGCCCAACTGGGTGGTCGTCCTCCCTGGGAATGCCTCCTTCTTGCTTTCCAACTTCCCTGTGCTCTTCTCTGCACTTGCAAAGCCCCAGTGGAGCCCGGACCTGGCATAGAGCATGAGGTTCAGCCATGGAAGAATGAACGAATGAATGAATGAATGAGCGAGCCTTCACTGATGTGTGAAACTTGGAGCAGTGAAGAGGAATAAGTGAATGAGACTCTGGCTGTTGCCCTCTAGGCTGCTTAACTATTCATGAGGACATTCTCCTTCCAAAGAGGAAATGCTGGGCCCCAGAGGGAGACCAGGGATGCAGATCTGTGCAATCCCTTATCTGTGTATGTGTCCTTTCCTTCCAGAACAGGCTGACTGGCACCCAGGCCCGTGCCAGGTGTGAGACATATAGCAAAGGAGTTGCCCAGGCCAGCTAGGGTATGAAGCAAGCAGCAGCAGAGAGGGCATCAGAATACCCTAAAAATGAGTCATGGGCTCAGTTCTTTGAGGAGGGCATTTGGACCCTGTGAGCACAGGGCTGGCAGAGTCAGGGGTGCGTCCAGGGCCTGGAGTGAAGGACCAAGCTGAGAGTTCCCAAGCACTCCAGTCCAAATGCTTTAGCAGAACAATGAATTATGACTCCCAAGTATGAAATAAATGTTCATGAGCCCCTCATGATATAAATGAATGATTGAGTAAATAACAGGAGAGGGGAAGCAAACTCCTGTGCAGAATTCATTGAAACTGTCACCGCTGCACCCTTGCTGAGGTGAAGCCCAAATAGGAGACTGAAGAAAGAAGCAAGTGCCACCATCCAACCAGGGTACTCCCCAGTGCCCCATCCCAGGGACATGTGTCCATGACGACGCTTCTCCTCCGTGCTCCCACACACTCACAGTCTACCCACGAGAAACACATCAGGCGAGTCCCCATGGGGGGACCCCCATTGCAGGATCCCTGACAAGTGAGCATACCTTACTACTGCCATCAGAGCGAAGGGAGCTGAAGAATTCCCTGGAGAGATGAGGTGGCTAAGTCACTTGGTGTCCAGGATGGGACCCTGGGAAAGAAGTGGTGAAACTGAGGACATCTGAGCACAGTGTGGCATTTGGACAATACTAACAGACAGGCATTGGTGCCCTAATTGTGATAGGTGCCCCATAATGGTGGGACAGGAGGAAAAGCCAGTGCCAGGTATAGAGGCCCTCTCTGTACCATCTCCACTTCTGTCCATCCCAAAATAAAGAGCACTGAAAACCAGCCAATGGGGCTAGAGAGATGGCTGAGCAGTTGAGGCACTTGCCTGCAAAGCCTAATGGCCTGGGTTTGATTCCCCAGCACCCATGTAAAGGCAGATGCACAAAGTAGCACATGTATCTGGAGTTGGCAGTGGCTGGAGGCTCTGGCATACCTATCTATTCTCTCTCTCTCTCTCTCTCACTCTCTCTTTCTCTCTCTCCTTTCTGTCTCTTCTCTCTCTCCTCTCTCCTCTCTCTCTGTCTCCTCTCTGACTCTGTTTGCAAATAAAGAAACATTTTTTAAAAACATACTGTGTCCCCTTCCCCATTGTCAGGAGACATTTTTCGCTGT
The DNA here is from genome assembly GCA_004024765.1 of Zapus hudsonius. Lineage (NCBI taxonomy): Eukaryota > Metazoa > Chordata > Mammalia > Rodentia > Dipodidae > Zapus > Zapus hudsonius. The sequence goes on along the minus strand of PVHP010011523.1, from coordinate 37,908 downwards.
GTGGTCATTCCTGCTTGTTTATACACTCACACTGGGAGAACGACGCATGCTTCCATATAACTTGGTCACTGTACCAAGTGTCCCTCCCTAGGCAGGGACACACAGGCTCTGTGCCCTAGCCTTCCTTTCTCCCTGCTGTTCTAAGGCTCAGCACTCACTAACCACTCAGCAGCCCTTCCCCGTGTTTCCCTGGCTCTGCACCCAGAGGCGCATCTCAGAGGCACATCACATCCTGTCCACATTGCAGGAAATCTCCTCCAGGGCCTCTGTGGGGCGGGGAGAGAGGGCTTTATGCTGGAGGAGAGGAGACTAATTAATGCTCCTGGAAGCTCATTAAGTTTCCCTGGCAAGAAAGCAGATCGGATTATCATCCGCTCACTTAGAGGCTGGTGCTCTGTGCAGTCCATTGATCGCCACGGTGGATGCTTAATTGTCTTCTAGAGATAAGCTCCCCCCACCCAGGGAGCCCACCCAGCAGTGTCCACCAGGGGCCTTCTCAGCGCAGGCCGTGTGCACCTCAGCTGGGCTGGTTCCACCCCGTGTCTGCCCAAAGTGACCCTCTGCCTTGTGTCCCTAAAGAACATACCAAGAGCTGACTCCACACTGACCTCAGCCCCCTCCTAAGGGCTCGGGTGTCCTCTCCATCTCTCAGTTTCTGTGTCGAGGAAGCAGGGATGGTCATAACATCAGGAGAACTCCCTTCCAGAGAGTTCTATGAAGACCACAGCCAAGATAATCATTCAATAATTGCTCACGGGTGTCAGGTACAAGGCGAAGAGGCACATTTACCCCATGTGACAAATAAGGTAACTGAGGCATGTATAGAACTGGACTGGGCTATCGACGCTGTGTGTGCATCCCAAGTCCTGAATCTGCAAATACACAGTGTCCATTCATTCATTCCTTCTTTCCCTCCTTCCTTCCTTTATCCATTTATTCATTTTTTCATTCAACAAACACATGGAGCCCCAGCCTGCATCAGGCACTGGGCCCTGCAGGGATGGTGACCAGCAGACCAGGAAGGGTTGAACATCACACATGGCCCCCCATCCTACTGGACTGGTAGTTCCAAAGAGGCCCTATAACGGGGCACCCAGCCTGGCCTAAAATGTTAGAATGAGAGCTGAGAAGGAGCCAGAAGGCTGGGAGGGTAGAGGCTGGAATCCAGTGATGACCACACTGGCTGGAAACCACAGTGCCAATGAGAGGCACTTTGACAAGCTGGGGTGTGGTGGGAGCTATCTACCACCTTGTTCACAGAGCCTTGCTGGCTAGCGTCACAGACGTGTAGACTCCCTGGACATTCCTCTGGCCTGTGGGCCGAGAATAGCATAACCTTGTTCTCTCATGATGGAGGCTGGACACCCAAGCCAGGGTGTGGCAGAGTCCACTCCTTCTGGAGGCTCGGGGGACAGTCATTACCTTCCAACACTGCATGCATAGTCAGCAACCCATGGGGATCGGTGACATGTAGGTGAATCCCTCATTCTTCTCAATTCACCGTTTCTCTGTCCCCATTTCAAATAAGGCACCCTATTGTTAGATCTAAGGCTACCTTGAGTCCAGGATGGCCTCATCTGGAGGTTCTCCACTGTGACATCAAAGACCCTGTTGTCACTGTCCTGAGCAACAATGTGTCTGGAACATAAATGCGTTTGTGTCTTTCCACAATGTCAGAATTTTTTGAATAACAATCAAATCACAAGATGCATTGGTTTTGTTGGTGGCACTTTTCCAAGTAAGGATTCTTGATTCCCTTGATAGCTGGCTGGGGCAAACACAGGCTTTCTTATTCAGTCTTAACTACTGATATTAACACAGAGAAGATGAATTACACATCACCCAGTATGTGGGGGGGGGGGAGGCTGTTACAGAACGACTCCAATGGGTTAAAGAGGTCACTGTAGAGTTCAAGGATTTTCAGAAAGGCCAGAGAAGCAGAAGAGAAGCTGTTAAGGAGGCAAATCTTTTGTGGCAGTAAAAGAACTGTGGCAGAGTCAGGGCAGGGTCAGAGTTGAGCAAAGCAGGACCGTGGAAGACGTAGAGGCCAAGGGCAGTGCTGGGTCCAGAGGGGAATGGGTGACCAGTGGATGGCAGGTCTGGATGGCCAAACAAGCAGGTACAAGATGGTAATTTGAATAAACCATGTCAGTCAGCGGTGAGGACTAAGCCCAGCCGATGTTCCTGAGGCAATCAGGAGTTCTCTGTCTCTTGGTCCCATGATGAACAGGTCTGGTGACAAGTCAGCAGGGCTGTCGCCATCGCAGTGTTAGGTGGCCTTCTCCTCCAGATGAGGGTGTTGCATCCTTTCCTCAGTCTGGTGTGTTTGATGAGTTTTCAGGTCTGGTTTTCCTGATATGACTAAAATACACCCATGTGCTCAAGTCTACTTTGATAAACGTATAGAGTGATATCCTTTTATTTCTAGAATAAGCTATCAGTCAGTGGCTGTGGGTGGTGCTATCAGATGGTGCCATTCTCGTGTCCATCAAGGTACGGAGTCATCCTCCATCCTCAACATGGACTCAAATACTGCTTTTAAAATGGAGTCCCTCAGGCCAAGCCACAGTTAGAAAAACCATGGTCTTCCACAATATGGAGTCACTTAGGGCAAGGCACAGCTTGATCTCAATAGTCACACTCCCAGGCACAGGGGTTAAGGTGGAGAGTCACATCATTTCAGGGGACATGGTTAACCAGCTACAGTCCCCTTCACCTCCTCACCTAAAACTTGATCTTATTCCCCCCCCCCACACACACACACCTTGATTGCTTCTTGCATCAGGACAGATGCTTGGGAACTTCCATGAAAGAGTGTGGTCTGTGCTGCATGACAAGGGTCAGGAGCATTGGTGTGTTGAGTGGGCACCCCCTCGCCCCCTCCTGCCTCACCCCACCCCAGCAATGGCTGACTTGGACCTCACACCCATCTTGTGTTTCAGATCATCCTAGTGAGCTCTTCACTTGGCGATCGGGAGCAGAGCCTCTTCCTGAGCACAGATGAAGGCGCCACCTTCCAGAAGCATCCTGTCCCCTTCCTGGTGGAGACCCTCCTCTTCCACCCCAAGGAGGAGGACAAGGTCCTCGCCTATACCAAGGATAGCAAGGTAAAGAATGTGGGGTCCCAATGCCCAATCAGACGCGTTAGGGTGGACACAGACTCTCCAATTAGAGGGACACAGACCTTCTGGCTGAGGTGAGAGGAGTCTTGCTGGGTGCCAAGAGGCCTGAACCTCAGTGTTGTTCTCCTTGAAGCTACACGTGTCAGCATTGAGTGTCACTACCCAGCAGTGGTGACAGTGAAGGGGATGGAGTCCTTGGAACGCAGAGGTCTGTGAACTGGATCAGAAGTTTCTACCTAACTCTGGGATCTTTCTGTCTCTCCTCCTCCACTGCCTCGGGCTAGCAGCTGGCCTGAGCCATAGCTGGAAGACAGGACCGTGGTTGGTTTTCTGCAATCACCGTGGCTTTTAACCACAAACTTGGGGGATTAAAATGTTTTCTTACATCCCTGGAGAGTGTCCCTGTCTTTCTGGTTACAATGGCTACATCACTGCACCCTCCAGTCGGACCTCTCGTCTGATCTCTACCTGTCTTCACAATGCCCACTGCACACAGGGTGTGCGTGTGCACATATGAAAACACCCCACACCCCATGTCTGTCATGAACACACAGGTAACTGCACTTCAGGCATGTGAGGTGATCTAAGACCATCTCCACACCCTAGAGAGCACCTCTATAAAGCCCTCCTTGGTCATGCAAAGAAATAGTGAGATTCTCAGCATCAGGTAAGGCCATCTGTAACCATGCTGTGTCTCGGGCATGAGAAAGCTCTCCGGAAGACAGCAGGCCCTGCCACAGTGGCTGACAGTCAGGGAGGGGAAGGAGACAGATCCTCAGCCCTGGCCCTCCTTCCCTCCTCTCCTGCCTCTCTTGGCTATTCCCAACCGGAGGCCAGCGTCAGGGAGCCAGTGGAAGCCAACACTCAGGTCAGCCCCCAGAGCCTGAGAGGGGAGGACGCCTGCCGGGAGGCAGGGAAGGGTGAAGGGACCCATGTGGGACTCAAGAGCAATTGTTGCTGTCTAGTTAGCAGTCTGACCCCTGCAAAGTCCAGCTATCAGGAGCCCAAATCCCACTCTCTTCTGGGGTCCTGTGCACATCGATGTGCAACTGTATGTCTGGCTACTGACCCTTGTATGCAGTCGTCCCCCCACCACACACATGTGGTTAGCTCCATGAGGGCAGGACCTGTAGCTGAGTTCTGTCACCATTTTCATCTCAAGGACTTGGCTAAAAATATATGCTGGGTGGATAAATATATGGTGGATGGATGGATTGATGCACGAACGGGTGGGGTGATGAATGGATGCGTGTGTGGAAGGGGTAGTGGGTGAATAAATGAATGGATGGTGGTTGGTTACATGGCTGAATGATGATTTCTTTCGAGGATCAGCCTAGTCAGAGCTTCAGGGAGAGATCTGTGCTGGTGAACCCAGCTGTCTCCAGGGCTTGGCCTCCTCTGGCCTGTGTTGTCTGGTGCCCCATATCCTTGGCCTGTGGCTGTCTGTCTGCTCCCAGCCCCTTCCCCTCAGGGCCATGTGTGCTTCTGGGTATTAATAGCGCTACTTAGCCTTCCATGTAATTAGACCAAAGCACAATCACGAGGAGTTATTTTCCCACAGAAACTGACTGCGTTGCAATTGCTCTTTAATTTATGGTGCCCTGAAAAATTAATGGAGCTGAAATCTTGGTTATTTTCCTTGCTTCTTTCCTGTGACACGAGGAAAGAAAAAGAGAGGAAAAAAGGTTTAGTTGCAGTTGTAAACTGAATGAGGGATTTGGGAAGATTAGTAACTGGCATTGGGGTTTGGGTTTGGGGGGACTTTACCAATTTCCAATGATCTCTGATGCCCACAGAGCTGGGTGGTGTGGCAGAGCAGGGGCAGCTCTGGACTCACAGATGTGCTATCTGGACAGGCATCTGGTAGCAGCTGAGTGACATGTGACCCAAAGCCCCAAAGTTCAGGGATGGGCACTGGGAAGTGGCCCTGTGTCCTTAGGTAACTGGGATCCCTGACACCTGGTTCCTGGGGTTCAGACCTGCACATGATCCTTGTCCAGAGAACATGGCATTCTTGCGACATGGGCGGGGCAAGCACACAGAAGCTCTGCCACGTTGGCTTTGACCTCCACTCACACACTGTTGACCCGATAGAATCACTTAGGAAGCCCAGAGGCATCAGGATGTGTGCACAAGATATGGGGGTTCACACAAACCAAAGCCCTTCTCCTGCCAGCTCCCCTTCTCGCTCTCCTCAGCTGCCTGCCTCTGCTGCTCTGGCACAGACCCCCCATCCCCCGCCACCTTGGGGCCGCTCTCTGCTTCCCTTGGCTCCACCCTATGACTTAGGGCATTCAAGGCACCTTCCGCAGCCTGGATAGGTTTCCTGATGACACCCAGTACATGTTCCTTCCAAGACTTAGTAAACTGACGAAGGTCATGGGACCCAGCTCTGTGGGGACCTCTGGCTCAGCACCCACCAGCTTGATTCCCTGGGCTCCAGCCAGAAGTAGACCTGCTTTTTGCAGAGCTTACTTCTAACACACAGACTCACTTTCTTTTACTTTACTCCCAGAAAGAACCCCTCCACCTCCGAGCACTGTGGGAGATTGATCAGAGCCGAGGACTACCTCCCAGGGAAGCAAAGATACTCTTGGGGGGGGGCAATCAGGGTAGTCTTCCTGGAGCAAGCATCTTTGGCCAGATGGTATATGTGGTCAAAAGAATAGTGAGAATGGGTGTTACTTTCCAACCTAACTTCAGAGCAATCAAGGTGATCACACAGGGAAGGAAATGAAAGGTGAAGTCCTGAGTCCTGAGCCCCCAAGGAAGTGGCGGAGTTTACTTTTATCCACAGCAGAGTAAAGACCAACATGCTGCCAGAGCCACAGGCTTCAGATGTGGGAAGAAGGGCTTATGGAACTTGAGGTGAGTGGTCCTGTCCCTGCCGGATGCTGTGACTATCAGCAGACATGTACCCGAGCTTCATAGCTCTCTGAACTTGGCCTTCAGAACCAGAGAGTCCTGAGACTTTGGAGTGATGGAACCGTTTTGTGAGCAGTGAGGACCTTCCACTTTGTCACCTGCTTGTTTTCACTGTGACATTAGTGTCTCTGGGGCTGAGGTCAGGACCAGGCCCACACTCAACATTTAAACACAAAGGGGATTTCACAGGCAGGGTGGATCTCTGTCAATTCTCAGGAGAGCTGAATGGGTGCCATCGGATGCCTCCCATAAGCCTGCAGCACCTACCCAGTTAGAAGGCTCTGCTTGCTAGCAGATGGGGGACCGGAAGCCCTGTAGGCTCACCAAGATCCAGAACATGTGATGGGCCTGGTCAAGGACACTAGGATGCGGTGTCTAGCTGGGTCTCCTCTGTGCACTGAAGAACTGGCCATGCCCCTGTGACCTGCTGACTGCCAGAAATGAGCCGGAAAGTGTCTTATCCTACTTTGGACTTTCCAAGCCTCCTCTTGCATCCTCTTGGCCAGCACGCTAGCTGCAAGGGAGTCTGCAAGGCTGGCTTGTAGCTTTCTGACCTGCAAGAATAAGGTGTCCCATGCAAGGGAGGACAGATGCTAAGGACCTCCAACCACAGACACTGCCACTGAGAGCCCAGGGCAGGGCTGTGGCTTCTAGGGTCCCCATGTGAGGGTCACCCACTAGGGATCCTGTGATGCCTTGCATCTCCCCTGTGTCTTTGCCTGAGCTCCTGACCTGGACAGCCTCTCTCTGCTGTCTCAGGAACAGAGGCCCTGAAGCACCTTCCACCTACTTCCCTGAGAAAAGTCCCTGATCTCCTCTGAGGAGGGGCTCATGACCCTGCCATGGGCCATCTCCATAGGGGTTTGTTTTAGCTGTGGGTTATTGGGCCGTCACTGCTATTTTACTGTTGTTGACTTGTTTGTGTTTATGGTTTATTAAGCAGAAGCGTTCTAAACTTTAGACTTTGGTTTTGTACTAAAATCACCTCCTGTGTGGTGTGGTGCATACCTTTAACCCCAGCACTCAGGAGGCAGAGGTAAGAGGATCACTGTGAGTTCAAGGCCAGCCTGAGACTAGAGAGTGAATTCCAGATTAGCCTGGGCTGGAGCAAGATCCTAGCCTTGAAAAACCAAAAATAAAAGAGAAAGAAAGGTGAAAGGTTCCAGAAAGTTCTGTGACAGACACGTCATAAGTGCCGATGCATTCGTGTTGACAATGACAGTACCAGCCATGAAGGTGGGGACTAGCCAGGCCCCTAAAACGTCTCATTGGCCGACGGTGAGTATGAGTAGTGCCCACTTAATTTGCAGATGGGTGAACTTTGACTCGAGATGGTAAGAGCCTGACCTTGGTCACTCAGATGACCCAGAGGGAGAGCTAGAGGCGATCAGTCCTGCTTCCTAGGGGACTTCCCAGCCACTGACAGGGCAGTTTGAGCTCACAGTGCTGTGGGACTCTGACCAAATTATCTACCTCTCTGAGCAGAAGCTCTCTCATCTGTAGAGAGGGAAAAAATGTGCTCTTGTGATGGGTGAGTGTGTAGGTGTGTGAGTTGTGTGCCTGTGTGCACCTTAAGTCAGGCAGCATTGTACACACGTACCTCGACTCCTGTCTGCATAAATAGCCACTGTGACTGTCAGGCACTTCCATTGAGGCACATTGTGTGTCGTGGCCTCCCTCTGGCCTCACCTGCTCCTTTACTAGGTCATGCCAGGGCCCTTTGCACATGCTTGACAGGACACATGAGCTCCTGGCCCTGGCAGCCATGCATCCTGGGGGAGAAGCCTTGTTTACAAGTCCTTTCAGGATGTCTGTCGGTTCGCAGAGTGCTTGCTGGGAGGAGGGAAGCCTTGGGTTCTTTCTTCTCTCCACAGAAGCTGGCTGTGGTGGCTAGCACTCAGGAAGTAGAGAAAGGAAAATCAAAGAAGTTCAAGGTCATTCTCTTCTTGGCCACATAGCTATTTTGAGGCCAACCTGGGATCTTTGAGACCCTAATTCTTTCTTTCATGCTCTTCAGAGCAGGTGTCAGCACACACAGGCTAGCAGCTTGTGTTTGTAAATAAAGATTTATTGACACCTGACCTTGCATACTCGCACAAGTATGGACTTCCACTCTCACAGCTTCTGCTCCAAAAGCAGAGGTGAGGGAAACTACCTGCCCCCTCTCCATAGATAGAAATCATCTCTTGGTCTTTTCAGCAAGTTTGTCAGAGCTTGCCGGAGGGCCCAATGTGCTCATTCATTCAGAAAACCCACCGTGTGCACCTGGCAGGAAAGGATCGGGCTCAGCAATGGTGCAGAGGTGAGCGGGGCCAGTGAGTGCCCCCAGGAAAACATGAGAAGCTTTTAATAACATGCCTTCATGTGGAAGGAAGTGAGCCTGAGGCTGGGAGCTTCAGAGGGGTGCATCCATCTTAAGGAATATCAGGGCAACCAGCCAGGGAATGCACCCCAAAGTTGCAGGTGTACCTGTGCTGAGGGGACTTCAGAGGTGGATGTGGAGGCAGCTAAATGTCTGTGATCCTGTTCAAGTTTGTGAGTTGAAGCCCCAAACCCCAAGACCACGGATATAAAGACAGAAGTAATTCCCATAAAGACGGGTCGTGAGAGTGGCCCCAGCGCCATCTGTCTGGTGTCCTTAGAAGAAGAGGAGGTCAAGACACGCCTGCACACAGAGGGACAACCCTATGAAGACTCGGAGAGAAGATTCAGACCCATAAGCCAGGGAGACAGAAGCCAGTCCTCTGACATCTGGATTGTTAGTGACCTGCTTGCTCTCTGTGATGTGTCCTGGAAGCTTGGGCAGATTGGCTCACACAGCAGCCCACACAGAGAGCAGCCGGGACCTGACGTGGGAAGGCCATGCACACTGGGAACGGAGGGGTTTATTATGGTGGAATGTGTGATTTCTGATAGGCCAAAGGGAGGCTCAGTGGGAAATGGGTCCAGGACTGTCACTAGGCACCTTGATTGTCAGGGCAGGAGACTTGGGCTTTTGATTTGTGGCCTAGAGGACCAGGCTACCCTGAAGGACCAAGAGACATCATGGGAGAGTGGAGGAGGGCTGCTCCAGGAGGACACAGGGCAAAACAGGATGACTAAGACAGATAGACTCTCAGCCTTCACGTAGGAAAATCTGCAAGCTGTAGGGGTTGAATCTACATCCGCAAAGACGAAAGCCACAGTACACAAAGTCCAGAGTTGAAGGACAAGGGACAGCAATTTTGCTGTTATTATCAGGGTCACAACGAACTGAGAGAACTTTCCAGAACCTGCCAGTGTCCCAATGGAGTTCCCAGATAGAACAACCACTCCTGAGGCAAGGATGTGGGCACCTTCTTGCCAGCCACAGTGAAAAGGCAATTTGCAAGGATTCTCAGTGCTGTGGAAGAAGACGCTTGATTTCCTGCAGTTGCAGGAAAAGAGGAAGAGAATGAGAAGGGGAGAGAGAGGAGGAGGAGGAAGAAGAGGAGAAGGAGGGAGGAAGTGGCAATGTCAACCCAGGCTCTGACCGTGGCTAACTCTGGGTGGACATCTCAGTTGTCACTTCACAGAGACACCACGTTCCCTGAACCTTCTTGCACACAGGACACACCCGCTCTTAGGGAGTTTGTTACTGGAACAACACTGGCATTATTTGTAGATTTTGTGGAAATGTGGTTACTTTGCAAGGTACCTGGAAAAATCTCCCCCATTTAAGGCAGAAATACAGAGTCCTGTTATAAAAAGCAGAAAAACAGCTGAGGCTTAAAACAGCCTTGGAATGTATTCATGGCTCTCAAGCTGTGGATGGAAGTCTCTCTAGAAGGAGCCAGACCTGCTTGGCCTCAGCAGTCTCCGAAAGGCGCTCCCTTCAAAATGTCACTGTTGAGAATAATGTTTTACAGATGGGAAACTGAGGCAGGGGAGTGCCAGGCAGAGCTCTGCACATGGGTCTTCCTTCCCTGTCCAGCCCTCTCCACTCTCCCTGGTCAGCCACACACCCGTGGCACATTTGACATCTCCACAAGTCTGGTTCATATAAGGAAACACTTCAGGCCCAAAGCAGCCACTGAGCTCACATGGCCCCAAGTCCAGAGGCGAGTTCCCATTGTCTCAGTAAACCAGTATTGGAGAGGATTCTGGCAAAACTCAGAAAGTCATGCAAATGAAAACTGCACCGTGGACATCAGTAATGGACACACCCACGCCTAGGTTTGCTTCTGCCCTACATGCGTGAGGTTTTGGCATGAAGCACGTTCTTGGATGACCCAAGAACATAGACAGAGGCAGAGAGGGAGCTCCGGAGGCATGGGTGGCCATTGCCCATTCGAAGCTGGGGTGCTAAGGCTGTTTGGCTCCAAATGAGGTTTTAGCCATGATTCCCAACTTCTTGGCATTTCTGTCAAGGGACTGTCCCAGTCCATCTGGAGAGGGAGGAGGCCAGCCTGCATCTAGCAGGATCTTCCCTCTGGCCTCCTCCATCACAATAGACAGATGACCTGCCCAACTCTGAAACCAGGGGTGCCCTGCTTGAAACTCCTACCTGACCACTCGAGAGAAAAGTCACAGCGTGCACTGGGTCGGTCACCCTCCACCTATGGCCTCTGCCTTTGCTGGCTGCGGAGAGGAGATAAGGACATGGGTGTCTGTACACTACTTTCTACATGGGGAATCCGACACGGGTTTTTGTGGGGCCTGGAAAGGGCACAGGAGGGTGGGTTCCTACCCACACCACTGCTGCCCCAGAGGCCTGAACTGCTTCTTTGGGGGTCCTGCCTCATGCCTGGCTCTTTTGCAACACCATCTGACCACAGCCCCTGAGCCCTTGCCTCGCCCAGCCTTGGTAGGATTATGCACCATGTAAAAGACCTCAGAGTCAGGCCCTGCCTGTTCCCTCTCCTCTGCTGCGATCTCAGCCTGCTGCGTTCCTCACTAGCTGTGTAACCCCACGGTCAGATGGGATGCAACCTCGGGCTTGGCTTAGAACTCCAAGCACCCACCCCTGACTCTTTCTGTGCCTGGGCCTCTGCTGGAGGAGAGGTCAAAGTGGGCGCTGGGAGCAAGGACAGTTGAGAACCTGTCTCATGGTGTGACAGCGACAGAACCTCTAGAAAAAAAGCCCAGACTCTGAGCCCAGCACATGTACCCATACTTCTCAGACTCAAGCAAGATCAGGAAGTTCAAGTCTATACTGTCATGCATAGCATCCCAAGCCAGGGGTTCTTCTGGGTGGGGCTCCTGTGTACTGGGCCACAGGCAGAGTTCCTCCTCTGCGCTGCCCCCCCATTCCCTCCCAGGTCGTGCTGTGCCCTCTCACAGGTAACCTAAAGGTCCTCAGCATACCTCCTCTTGGAGGCCTCCAGGGATTTCACCTGGAGCGCCCCATCCCCTGGGTCCTTCTAGGCAGCCTGAACAGCCAGAGGTCTGTATGGCGTGTCCCCTCTGCCTTCATTCAGTCCTTGGAGGTTGGCTTGCAAGCAGAACTGCCTTATGTCTGCAGAGCATGAGTGTCCCGGATTTGATCTCACACAGTGAGATCACCATCTCTCAAAAGTGGCTTGTTCCTGACATCTCAACCAAACCTTTGTTTCTCTCTTTTGTCTGCCCTGAAGCTCTATGTGTCATCTGACCTGGGGAAGAAGTGGGTACTCCTGCAGGAGCGAGTGACCAAGGACCACGTGTTTTGGTGAGAGCCTTCCCCCTGGGGTCACTCTCCCAAGCCCTGCTCTCCCCTCACCCTCAGGGACTCTCCAGAGTCCTCTAGACACCCTCTGGAGTGTGGTACCGGAAGCCAGTAGGAATGGAGGGACTGGTGTCCCCTGGTCTTTTCCCAATCACTCAGTTGTATGGCTTTGCGAACTTGACTCCCTCTCTGGGTCTCTGTCTCCTCCTAGTGGAGAGAGGTGTGATGGACAGGAGCCCTGGCATAGTGCTGGCACATGGTGACCCCACTGTCCTCAAAGCCTTCTCTCAACCCCACTCTGACTGTGCCCCCTGCCCCCCTGCAAGGTACCCCGATGCACAGCCTCCCCTGGCCTCTGACTGTTTGTGTCATGCTCACCAAGGCCCCCTCTCCTGCTCCATCAGTGTCTGGGGTCCATTCCCCTGGCTGGCACATCACCCTGCCCAATGCCAAGGAAGGGAGTGGGGTCAGGGTGAAACAGGACCCGAGATATCCACCTGGCCTGCTGAGGGTCTAGACAGGAGGAAGGGGCACTTGCAGGTGGGGCGGGGCTCACATCCCAGGCAAGTGCAAGCGTGGGGATCTGCATTCAGACCAGAGTGCTGTGTTCCCATTTGCATGAATTTATGGGAGCCCTCAGGGACTTGGGCAGTATTCCAGACCCACTGGAGCGCTCACTGGATGCTTGACCGAGGCCGTGAAGGACGGGCACCTGCCAGAGGTGACAGGAGATGGTGGCTTGGAGTAGGAAGCCAAGGCAGCTGGCTTGGAGCCTGTGGCTACCCCCAGCTGAGACCATGACTCCTTTCCAGCCGTGTAACTCCCTCACTGTCTCCCCAGCACATCGCTCTCTCTCCTGCACGTACACACACACACACACACACACACACACACACACACACACAATCTCTCTCTTCATGCATATGGACACCAGCCTTTGTTCTGGCCTTCCAGCCGGGCTGCGTTCCTGGCTCCAGCAGGGACAGCCTCCCAGCCCCACTCACTTATAACTGCACACTGTCCCAGCAAAGGTTCGTTTTCTTGGGCACTGAAGGAGGCTTTACCCTCCTCTGAGTGCTGGACCCTGGCATCTCTTTCCTCTGCTCCTTGGGAGAAGTGACATCTGTCTCTTCTAGTGGGCCCAAAAGAGGCCCTGCTCCTTTCAAAAGCAAAGAGCTGCCACAGTCCTGGCGCCTGTTGGGAACAGAAGCTACTGGTTTAAGGGACCTCTGGAAAGCAAGGATTCCTAGGAGGTAGAGACCAAGGAAGGAAATCAGATTTCTTAGTATTGGCCTGGGGACCCAGCAGAGCTCTGCAGCTTATCCCAGGCCAGGCCGAGGGGCATCCCAGCCCAGCAGACTCATAGGGATTCTCGGGCTAGAGAGAGAGAAACCAGCCCAGGGACATGGAGAGGAAATTGGCAAGAACTCAAACATGCTATTATCTCGGCAATCAGATTAGTTCTTCCCACAAATTTCTCCACGCGCTCAGAGCTGTGATGCTGTATGTGGGAGAATCGTGGAAGCTTGCTTGGCAGCACGGGCCGTGGGATCCCTCCTGGAATGTGGGGACAGGCCAAGGACTGCTGTTGTAAGCAATGCATAATGCTGTTCTGACAACCCAGTCCCTGGACTGGAATTTGTGAAGCTGCACACTGCTTATTTGACTGCAGGTGGACAGCAAAGTGCCCGCTCCTGCCCTTCCCCACCTGTCAGCAGCCCTGGAGAGAGTGAGCATGAGTGGGAAGGAATGAATGAGTGAGTAGATGAATAAGTGAATGAGCAGGTGAATGAGTGCGGAGTGAATGAATAGATGATTACGTGAGTGAATGAGTGTCTCTCTGTCTCCCTCATTAATGGCAAGTGGGTCTGGAAGGTTGGAATATGACAGGAGCCTGGCTGGGAGGAGCACTGGTTTGAGATTTCAAGCCTGAGACCCTTTACCCAGAAGTCACCACTCCATTTATTTTGTTACTGAAAGCCTGGTGTGGGCCTGGCACAGTAGATCCCATTGGCTCCTGGTGGTAAAGTGCCTCCCAGCCCTGTTCTCACCTCTGCTTCCCTAATGCCTGGCACAGGCTTATGAATCGAGACCCAGGCAGACCTGGTGGAAACCTGGGGGTTGGAGGGTGAATCAAAGAATCCATGGCCTCTGGAGTGCAAACCAGCCATGCACGGTTCAACGAGGGCATGGGAGAGCCAGGTTCAAGCCCCCAGGCCGGTGACAGAGACACACAGATCTCATCCCCACAAAACCCTCAAAAAAGGGTTAGGACCACCCTGAGGAGCTCTGAGAGGGCTTGAGAGCAGAGAGCAGATCCTCCCAGCATGCACTGTGGTGGGTGGCTGGACCAGTAAACGGCCAGGTGAGAGGGCAGCCACTCAGATTTGGTTGTGAGCTGGAATCCTCGGGAGCCTCTCAGACATGCACAAGTCATTTCAGTGTTGCACACTTAGGCTGATGCCCCCCCCCCTGACACCCATGCTTCCTGGGGTAATGGGAAGGTCTTGGTGAAGAAGCTAGTCTCCTGGGAACAGTCCTATGAACAGGAGGGTACCAGTTGCATCCGGGCTTCTGTGGGTACATACGGATTCTTGGTGGGGAAGCAGTTGTGTCCTCTGGACCCAGAGATGCCACGTGACCAGTGGGGCACAGTGCACCTGCTGTGGAAGGGCTTGGTGACCTCTTTGTACGTGCCAACTTCAGCCCATTCTTTTTCAGGGCTGTGTCTGGGGTGGATGCCGACCCCAACGTGGTCCACATGGAGTCCCAGGACCTGAGTGGAGGTAAGCAAGAGGTGTGTGGTCCCTGAGTCTCTTCCTGGTGCTTCAGCTCAGCCTTGCCCTTGCTCACTGGCTCCTCGTCCAAGACTGGCCCTGCTGGCTGACCTCACTGTGTTCTGATGTGGCATAATTCTAAAGTGCTTGTTTCCTGCTGGGGATAAATTGAAGTCAAGGAGCTGCACTCGATGGAAAGTCTATTAAAAGGGCAATCTGTTCTGGCTCCTGAGCACCAAGCAGTTTCCACCCACGTAGCCCTACCTTGCTTGGTTGAGGGCTGAGACAGCTCTGGGACTCTATAGATCCCCTCCTATGGACAGAACCCAGCCACTCCAGCCTTCAGCCAGAGGCTTCAAGCCACCCAACAGCACAGGGCCTTCACTGTGTGAGGAAGTCCCTTGTACCCCTGTGCAGGGAGCACTGTGAAATCATGCCATGCCTACAACCATGGAGCATTCTAGAGCCTTTGAGTGTTTTTGGAGGTGTGAAGTCCCTAAAGTATACCTTCATCCAACAAACACGTATGAAGGTTGAGGTTCCAAGCCTGAGACCCAGCCTCCCAGACTCTGCTATCCCAGACTCTGTGGAGACTCAGAGAGAAAGCAGGAGCCCTACTCCTGGTCTGGGTTGGCAGTATATATGCAATCCCAATGGAAGGGGCAGGACCCCCAGCCTGGCAGAGAGCAGGTAAGTGGATGGTGAGGTCTAGGAGAAACCCTCAAGGACCATACCCACCTGTACATGCCTGACTGGTCCTTTTGCTGGGTCCATATTGAGCCTAGAAGGCATGGTAATCCTTGGGTTGGGAGGGTGACTGGTATAGAGCCCCATGTTGACCTGGCTCTATGGGATCTGCTAACACCAGCCAGGTGGAAACAAAGATCCAGGGTCCCATCACCTATAAAGAGGGAAGAGGAAGTGGGTTGACAGCCCTCAGCACAGGACTAACACAGACTATGTGCAGGCCACACCTGGTGGCCCACAGTAGATGACAGTGTGGCTTCTATTTTGATAAGCAGTGGAGCATTGCTCAGAGTGGGTGCCACCTGGGTTACAAGGTCCTGTCTGGGTCACAAGATCTTAAGTCACAAACCTCCTGGGACCAACTGGTACCAGGTCTTGTGAAGGCCTCATGGACGTGACTCCCAGATGTCTCCCTGCGGCAGCAGGGCTGGTTGAGGGGAGACACATCCCACGCCCACCATGAGGAAAGACAGGCCCATCCTGATCAGAGCTGCTTAGATCCTTCTCGTCTGGGCTAGGGAAGGCAGAGGCGTGTCCAGCAGCATGAGCTCTGCAGTGTGTGGAATCCAGTGATACACCATTCAGGGACTTGAGGTCCCTCCTTCTTACCTTTTGTCCCCACTACCCTCCAACTAGCTTGACATGCCAGAGGACCATTCTCAGAGTTCATTTCCACGCTTGTCTCCTTGCTGGAACTTCCTGTTCATTTCTCCATCATAGGGATCTTTACATCACCCCTGACCACCTTCCCATCCACCCTGCCAGACACTTCTCTCCACACCCCTCACCCAGCATCCAGCTCCTCTGACAGCTCTGCTCACTTCCCTGGTCCTTGAGGGTTGGGACTAAGTCTTCTTAGGGTCCCCATTGAAGCCAGAAACCAGTGACCCCAAGTAGACCATTGTGTGAAACATAACAGATGGTCATGCGATGGACAGAATGAGGCTCCTTGCCCTCACCACGCCATGGTGGCCTTGTCATCTGTCTGTCTGTCTGCCTCTCTTCTTGCATTGCTCATGAGAGCCAGTTGTCCATGCCTCTCCCTATCCCGGAACTTCCTTCAGGCAGATTGTTCATGGCCACGAGGCAGCATGTGACCCAGAAATTTCCAGGTGCATTCAACCCTGCATCTCTGTGATGGGCGTCCTCGGTCTGCCTGTCTGACACTAGACCTGGAACACGAGACCCTGACTGTAATGGGAAGGATGGGTGGCGTGAGTGAATGAGCAGGGGGATGGATGAGTATGTGAGTGAGCATTTTGGCTACTTTTATCTTTGCTGTGGTTAAATACCTGACAAGAGGAGAGTTTATTCTGGAATGTTGTCATTGTGAGGAAATCATGGCAACAGGAAAAGGAGGGGTGGCTGGTCACATCACAGTCAGGAAGCAGAGAGAGATGAATGCTGTTGCTGCTGCTAAACTCGATTTCTCGTTTTCATTCAGTCTGAGACCCCAGCCCATGGGGGGTGGGTGCCCACATTCAAGATGGGTCTTCCTCTCTCAGTTAAACCTCTCTGGAAACACCTAGGTGTTAGGTCAAAACTCAGGCAACCCCTTGGTCCCCTCCCCCAACCAGCCTCAAGAGAATTTTCAACACGGAAACCAAAGCCTGCCTGACCTAAACAGGAGATAAAGCCCCCTACCTGCTGTGTCCCTGTCGGGCAGAAAAGAACATCCCTTCCCCATTCCAGGCCACCTGTGCCCCTCCCCCAACCTGGTATTCTCTTAAATTCCTGATCTGATCTTGCCATGTGCTTTTTCCCCACTTGGGAGATAGCCTGGAGCTCAGGGTCCCTTTCCTCATGGTGGTATTTCCAATCCAACACTAGGAATGACTCCTAGGTGATTAAATTCTGTCAGATTGACAACCAGAGATTAACCATCCCCAAAATCCACCCCTCGTCAACTTGATACTCAAACATAAAACACTTTTATGCCGTAATATTCCACCTCTTGTCTCATCGACTCATGACCATCTCATAATGTGAAAAGCATTCAGTTCAACTTCAAGTCTTTATCAGTCCCAACACTGTTCAAAAGTATAAAGTCTCTTCCGAGATTCAAAGCAACTTCTTAATTGGTAGCCTCTGTAAATTAATAGTTACATTACTTCCCACACACAATGGCACCGAGTGTTCCTCTTCCAAAATGGATGAATGGGAACATAGCAAGGAAAGATGGTGTTCAAGGCAGACCGAAATCAAGCAGGAAAAGCACCCGATCCTGCAACTCCATGTCTACAACCCTGGGGTTCCTGATGGAATCATTCAGGCTCCAAAGAAAGGGCTTAGGCTGCCTCTCCCCTCTGGCTCTACTCCCTGCAGCACACAGAGCCTCTCTCGTGGGCCAGTTCTACTCCATGCCTGCAGCTTTTCTACTCCATGCCTGCAGACATCCCATGGTTCTAGCATCTCAGGTCTCCATAGCAACCTGGGCTTCCCCTGGATAGCTTCACCCAGTGGCCCTTCAGGGCTTCCTTGCAGGTAGTCTGACCCTGTCACATATTGCCTCCCAGAAGCTGTCTGGAACCATGGTGCAAACCTCCATGCCCCCTTCCCAAGCTTGCATGGTACTGGTCTGCAAAACCAGTACCGTGTGGACAATACTGCTAAGTTCTGCTGCCAGCTAGGGATGGAAACTGGCCTTCTTGATCCACGGTTGCACCAAGTTCAGACTGATCCTGGGAAAACACTCACACACACACACAACTTCTGAGTGTCTTCAGGCTGATCCTGGGAAAATGCTCCCCAACTTCTGAGTGCCTTCAGACTGATCCTGGGAAAACAGCCCTCCCCAACTTCTGAGAATCTTCAGGCTGATCCTGGGAAAACACACCCCAACTGGCACTCTACATGAGACAATAGGAAAGGCACCCTGAGAACAAGACCCTCCCAGTTGAAGGCCCCATTTGATGGTGCTAATCTTTTTTCAAACAAGTGACTCTGCTTTCAAGCCTACCTGGTCTATAATTTTACACTCATTCGCCCTTGTTCCGTGCCAGGCTGCATAGTTTTCTGCTCCTTGTAGCTCTCTTTCCCACTATCTCTCTGGATCAGAGCAGTGAGCAGTGACCGTCACACAGCCAGAAAGAAGGGAACCCTCTCTTCTTATTTCCTCTGCTGAACAAATTAGTCCATTGCTTTTTAATTCAGTTTTATTCAAGTTCTAGGGCATGGCAGAATTCAGCCAGATTCTTTGTCAGAATATAGCGTGAATTGCTGTTAGCCCATAAGCCGGGGCTTCTGCTTTCCACACTTCTCTCATCATTTTCTGGCCTTCCAGACTCCTGCAAGAATGGCTCATTAAGCTCTGCTTGCAGAATTCTAGGGCTTTTCCAGGCCTAATTTCCCAACTCTTCCACGTTCCTTCTGCAAACCAGTTTCGAGGGTTTGTGAACCACGCTGTCAAGTTTATCACAGCAACAGCCCCGCTTCCCGGGACAAATTTTCTTTATTGGTTACTTTTCTCATTGCTGTGGTCAAATACCTGAGAGTCAATTTATGAAGGGAAGGATTTATTTCAGCTTACAGTTTCAGGAAATCCAGTCCTTGGCAGCTGGAATGCATGCCAGCAGGAACAGGAAGCACCTGATCACATCTCAACCCAGTCACGAAACGGGAAGATGAATGCTGGTGCTCAGGTCGCTTTCTCCTTTGATCCCAGCCCATGGGAGTGTACTGCCCACGCTTAGGGTGGCTCCTTCGACTTCAGTTAACCTCAACTAGACACTTCCTCACAGAGATTTATGTCCTAGGTGATTCTCAGTTCTGCAAAGTTGATTGCCAACACTAAGCATCTTAGCGAATGAATGAATAAGTGAATAAGGATGGGGGAGGGGTCAACTGAGGAGATTGCCCACTGTCGTAGTCAGCCACGCCGCTGGGATGAATCTCCAAACCAGGCACGATTTGGGGAGGAAAACATTTATTGAAGTAACAGACCCAGGGGAAGTTAAGGAAAAAGGCTGGCCCCCTTTCACAGACCCAAGCAGAGACAGAGACAGAAGCCCACCACCAGCACCTCAAGCAAGCACACTGTAGCCCTGTAATTCACAAAATGCAGAACTGCCAGACCTGGGTTTTTCTTTTGCATATCTATCCCTAGTTTTGCATCCAAATTAGAAAGGGCCAGTCCCCAGGAGGCTAGGCCAAAGTGACACTTCCTCCAGCCAGAAGCCTGGGGACAATTAACAATTTAATAAACATAATTATAATAAATTCTAATGGGGGACATTTACTCAAAA
Source organism: Zapus hudsonius (assembly GCA_004024765.1). NCBI lineage: Eukaryota > Metazoa > Chordata > Mammalia > Rodentia > Dipodidae > Zapus > Zapus hudsonius. The sequence goes on along the minus strand of PVHP010011523.1, from coordinate 18,428 downwards.
CTATCACACCCACCAAGCAGTTGCCTGACAAGCCAGGGTTTCGTTTGCTCAACCAGAAGTGTGTTGAAGAGCAAGAGCTTTGAGTTAGGGGAAAAGAATGCCCACAGCCACTTCCTTCTGCCCAGTTAGGTGCCAGGATCTGTGGGAGGATGGGGCTTAGACCAGTGTGGCCTGCTTAAAAGCCCATGTTGCCTGGAAATCCCTTCTTGTAAATAAATAATGGCTCACCGGCATACTGCCAGCCTCTCCCTCCGGGGTTAAAGGGCTCCTCTGTGTGCCTGGCCTCTAGTGGTCTCAATGGGTCCACAGCGGGCATCCTGGTGGGTAGGATCCTTTGAAACACCCACTGCAGTGGGAACAGGTGCCAGCGAGGGGCTGGAGCCCAGAGTCTCATGTTCCATGTCTCTGGCATGCGGGCAGCTCACCCAGTGCATGGCTGGCTCTTGTCTTTGCAGGATTTCGGTATTTCACCTGCAAGATACAGAACTGCTCCGCTGAGGCTCGCAAGGCCCCGTTCGCCGGCCCCATCGACCAGGGCTCCCTCACTGTGCAGGATGACTACGTGTTCCTGAAGGTGAGTGACTTGGTGCGTGAATCTCCCTGGGAAACTGAACTCTCAGAAGAGACAATAAAACGGCTGCGTTACTTCAAAGTGCCACTTAGCAGGTGGCAGTGTCTCTGCCCTTGCACCGTAGCTGCAGGCATCCCCAGAGGTCCCCAGACACCAGAGCCTTATCCCAGGATTGCTGCTGGCCCTGCCTCTCGTCTGCTCTTTGGAAACCTCCCCGCTGCCTGGGGTCTCCAAACCCAAACCCAAATCCAAACCCATTTTTTCCCACTTGGTTCCTCTATGCTTTGAGATCAATCAGGGCTATGCCTGCCATTGTCTTTGGCCACGGCTACCAGCTATGCACAGTCCTGTGACCAGGACTCTGTTGTTGCCCTTGGAACATGTGGTCCATGTCATTGTGAAAACTCTGGCTGGGCAGCTTCTTGATTGCCTCTGGGGACGGGGAGCTCAGCAGTTGTCAGACTGCCTGACCATCTGAACAGCTCAGAGTCACCAAGTTCATCTACAGAAACAAGTCTTTTCATCTAACTCCATTATTGGCCCTGACCGCTGGGACACCCTTAGACGTGTCCAAAGCTCCGGGAAGAAAGCCCTAGAGGACAACCTAATGTCCTATCCCCAGAGACCCCTTGAGGCTCCCCTTTCTTCCCGCCCTCTCCCTATGGAGCTCCCTCAGCATAAACTGAGGACCACTGGGGAGGTGGGGCTGGAACAGGTAGAGCCAACAGAGCCAGGAGGCTGGGGTTGGAGGCCGAAAAGAGGCTCTGTCTTCATTACCCCTGGCCACACCCTCCCCCCTCCTTCATTCCCCCTCCTCTGTATTTGCACCTATTGGTTCTAACTCAAGCACACACCACTCCTCTCCAAGGTGTCTTCCTGCCCCTCCCACCGTCTCCTCTGAGACACCCCAGGCATGCACCTTCCTGGGGAGCATCCAGACCCCACCGTGTGCAAAAACAGGCCAGTTTTCTTGGCAACCTTATCCCAAGTTAGCCGGCCTCCTAGTCTGTCAACCCTCCTAGCCCAGAACCCCAGGAGTACAGCTGGGCTGAACAGGACAGCCTGGAGCTCAGTGAAACCTGGAACCTTCGACAGATGCCCTCCCTAGAGGACAGCACCACTGTACCCCATGATAGAGGGGCAGGTGGTCTGAGGTCATCACTGTCATCTGTCCTCCCAGCCAACAGTGATGGAGAAGCAGCTCCAATGTGACAAATGCCTGTAAGCTCCTGCCCAGACATTGTCATACCTCTGCAGTGATCCCGGTACTAGAGAAAACCAAACCTGAGGAAACTCATAAGCCCTGCAGAGTGACAGCAGTGTCACATTAGGGAAAGAGCATTCCTTTCTCTTCTCGGGACATTTGTTCTCTTGTTGAGGCTAAGGTGATACCAGGAGGGTCACGTAGGGGCTCAGCCTCCTCTTTCCGCCTGGCCTCATCATCAGAGAAGATGGTGACTGTCACCTTCTAATGGGGACAGCTGGCATCTGGCTTATCCCTTGCCTGTGGCCACATCTTCAATGGTCTGTGCTGGCAGGAAGAATCAGCAGGAGTTGTACCCCAGGCACACCCAGAGCCTCGTCAGCCTAGCAGGGCAGACATAGGCAGATACAGTGTCACCCTGTAAGGAGATGGCAGGCCTGCTCAGGGGACAGCAGGCCCTTTGTAAATCCAAGACCTGGGAGAGGCCAGGTGTGTGGGGTCTGGAGTCCAGGTGCTAGGTAGCTCCGCCTATCTGAAGCGCCCCGCCCCCCACCCCATGGGAAAGTGACCTAGGACCCAAGACAAGGGAAATGGACTTCGTAGGGTAGCTCATTAGACTAGGGGGGATGTCAGACCCAATACTGCCACCTACTGGCATTGGATGTGATGCCAGGACACTTCGGAGCTCCACAGACCTTTCACAGCTGCGGGGGAATTCATGCTCACGAACAGCCCTGCTGGCCCACAGATAACCTAACCCAAGCCTTGCTGACTTGCCCTGGCCTGTCAGGAGCTCTCCTCTGGCTGATCATTCTCAGAGGTATGACCGGCGTGAAAGGGACAGTGTGAGCAGCTCACACACTCCAAAGTTGCTGCTGAGGACATGTGTGTACTGCGTGGCCAGCCCCCATGTCATTCACCAGGCAAACATGGGGGTCTGTCTTCTGGGGCTAGTGTGTGCTGCCCCTCATCCCATGAAGACAGGAGGGGCTTCATCCATTCTCCACTCAGAGAAGACTAAGCTTCCATCATGGCCAGCTGAACGTCTGCCGTGGGTCCCCAGTGACCTCCCTAGGGAATGAAAACTGGCCAACCTTGCCCCTGCTTCTATCCCAGAGTTCCACAGCACACAGGCTGCCTCTGGGATTGGGCAGAAACTTCTCTGGGCCATTCCTTCAGTGTGCATCCTCCCCCTCCTGTTAGAGCTCATCTGCCTTAGCTGTAGGGTTCTTCCTACTGTAGGAACAGCATGCCACCTCCTTCAGGAAGCCTGCCAGGTGTCCCTTACCACAGAAATCCTTTCTATGAGCTCCCAGGGCCTCCAGGCTTCCAGCCTCACAGGGACTCCCACTTGGGCAGGGGGCACTGAGCCTGGGCACACCTAGACTTCCTTCATGGACATATCATCTAGTGACATCTGTGCACCTGTGGCAAGTGCTCACTGTCCTTTATTGATTTGAACTAGTGACATCCAATACCTTCCACACTGCCCCATAACTCCCAGGCGCCAATCCTCAAGATGGCCTGAGAAGCCTCTGTGAGTGCCGTCCCCAGATCCAGGGAATCTGAGCTTAGATAAGCTGGACACTCTCTGTGGCCACACAGTTCACAGGCTCAGAGTTGGAGTGTGAAGTTGTGTGTCTACACTTGAGGGCCATGCCAGCTGCACATACAGAAACCCACATGTGCATGGGGCCTGTGCATGTGTACACACATGGATCATTCACAACCCACACGTGTATCATGTGGAACAGACCCTCACACTCGCACCCCCGTAGAGTATACATGGAACGCAGGCAGATTCAGGTGTGAACTTAAGGGTTTCAGGGAGCTGTTCTCTGTGCAATTGTCACCACCCTCAACTGCTTTCTGGCCCTCACGTTCTCCACCTTGTCCACCCAAGGGAGGAAAACCTCTCCTCTTGCCTCTTCTGCATCTAGGAGACAAGCTGTGTGGCCTATAGGCCTCAGTTTCCTCATCGATGTGTTGGAAATGACCCCAGTTCATGGGGATGTTTGCTATGGGATCTGAGGTCCTGCCCTATATGGAGCTGGCCATATAGACTGGCCTAGAGAAATGAGGCCTCTATGGTTCCCACTCTTAGAGGTTTGAAGGTCACCTTTGGTGACTTGCACTTATCTTTGGCGAACTCACCAAAGTGATGTCTTTGAGAGCAGTTCTGGGAAATGGAACTTTCTCCACCTTGTCCCAAAGCTGGGATGCAGAAGACAAGGTGCCACGAGATGGGGTCAGAAGCTGGTTCTAATTTGCAGGGCATGGGGCAGACTTCTCAGAGGAGGCGAATTCCACAGGCGGACAAAGGAATAGAATCTGCCCATTACAGGCAGAACAGATATGTGCTGGACTTTCTATCACTGTGGCAGGATAGCCGAGAGAAACAACAGAAAGGGTCATTTTGCTCATGGATTTGGAGACCTCGGTCCATCTTAGAGCAGAAGGACAGAGCAGCTCACCTCCTGGCAGCCAGGAAACAGAGAGCACTTCTTCATTAGGAGGATGCAGACCCCACATTCAGGGCAGGTCTTCCTCCCTCCATTAGTCCCTGTAGAGATGCCCTACAGACACACCTGGAGGCGGGCCTCACCATCTCCTGGGTTCCTCTAAACCTAGCTGAGCTGACAGTCAAGATGAGCCATCACTGGTATAAGCAAAAGCCTTGTCACAGCCAAGTCCCTTAAAGCTATGTTTTCTCCCATCAGACAACATCCGCAAACCGAACCAAATACTATGTCTCCTATCGCCGAGGTGACTTTGTCCTGATGAAGCTATCCAAGTATGCCTTGCCAAAGGTAAGGTGTCTGTCCCCAACTGGGCCCCATGCCAAATTCAAGGCTATGTGGGCTCCCACACTTGGGTCCCCAGGTCAGTAGGGACAAGAACAGATGTGGCCATGCTTCCTTGGTCCCTACTCATGCACACTTCCAGCCAAGGGGGCATCAGACATGGCAGCTAGGTTCTGTCCTAGGCCTCTGCCTGCTTTGTCTGGGCTCAGCGTTCTCACTTCTGCTGTATCTCAGGATCCAAGTTACTTCCTAGTGTGCCATGGTTGGCCTGGGCCTCAGGGCTCTGCCACCCCATGTACCGCCTTCCTGATGTGCCAACCAGGGTTTGGGGACTTCATCAATTCACCTTGCTCCTATCTGCTATGCCTAGGGCATGGGGACCATCTATTGTGTTCTCCTCTATATCCCAGCTCAGGTGCCAGGCAAACAGTCGGTGCTGATCTAATGCTGATTCCATCCCATGTATGGAAAACAAAGAATGAGGTCACAGGGCTACACAGTGCTGTCCTGAGCCTTAGGACCCCACCCTGCTAGGATGTTATTCCCATGTCACAGAAGAGGGTATTTAAGTTCATGGAGGATGGCTAGCCTGTTGGAAGTCACCGAGCTAGTTTGAAACAAGAGCAGGCTTTGAACCCAGGTCCAGGCGAGACTGAGTTCAGCCTCATGCTATCACGCCTCCCTCCAGAGGCCATGCAGTCCTCTGTCCCCAGGCTGATGCAGAAAGAGGTCATATCTTCCCTTCCTCCATACATATTCATTGAATGCCAACAGAAACCAGGAACTGGGCAAGGAGGGGCTTCTGCGACCACAAATGAGATGCCAGTGTCTGTGCTATGAGGTGTTCACATAGGAGACACCAGTCCAGGTAGACAGATGTATAAATAGAATACTATTTATACATAATACAGTAGTATGTATAAATATAATAATAGCAGTAGCTATGAGTCATGCTTTCTGCTGTGAAAGTAGCAAGAGAGATATTTGGAGAATAACGGAGTAAGTGTGTATGTGTGTGTATATGCGTGCATATGTGTGTGGCTAAGTCAGGCCCAGCACCAGGGAAAGTGGGTCTGGGCACAATGCCCCTGAAGCACAAGACTGGGTATAACACAGTGTCAAGAAAGCAGCTCAGAGGTAGGGCACAAACAACGGCTCTGTGGCAAAAAGCCTGGCCAAGAGCAAAGTGAGTGGAGCTAGGGTGATAACTGGTCAGGGTCTCCCAGCCCAGGGGCTACTCAGCTTAAAGTCTTTCTGCAACCTCATGCTAAGAAGCCAGGCTAGGCCACCGTCAGAGCTCTCCTGAGCCCCAAAGTGGAAACGTCCATGATGCCTTTGTTAAACCTCTCTTTCAAAATAGAAAAGAGAAAAAAAAAGGGGGGAAAGAAACAAGCTCAATATAGATTAACTCCAGGCTTGGCTGAGTAAGTAAATTAAATGCTAATGGCATCATTTCAGCAATGGCACTTGGTAGTTCGTGTCCTGGAGGTGAGGAGCTTCCCTAGGCTGGTGTACCCACCCTAAACTATGACAAGAGTTTCTAGGGCTTGGGCCCTGGTCCCGGTGTGGAGAGGGAGACACCAGAAGGAGCTGGTGTTCCATGGATCCCCTGGCCATGACCAACAGTGACCTCTGTGACCTTGAGTTAGGCTGTCTCCTGAGGCATCCCAAGTACCCTGAGCCCTCTGCCCAGCAGCCCCCAGCCTGCTTTCTCCTCCTTACTGAGCTCAGCAGAGAGCAAAACCAGCTTTCCCATGCAGACCCCGCTAATTGAATTTCCTAATCAGATTTTGTTGTTTTATGGTGAATTTGTAATTCTTGCCTGCTTCCTCCACCCGCCCCCAATCCTTTTTCTTTTCCTTTTAAAACAGGAATGGTTGGTGCAGGGTAGGAAGCTCACCCACACTGCCCCCTCTCCTGCTCCTCCTATGACCTGGTGTGGGGGTGGGGCATGTGCCAAGGTCACATTCATTCACTTGAGTCACAAGTAGGTTCCCTTGAAATGCATTTCTTCAAGACAAGGTATCAGAGAGTGACTGTAAGGTTTCCATGTGGAGAGCCTGAGATTGGTTAGCCAAGCCAGACTTTTTTTTTGCATATGTATGTGTGTGGTGCCTGTATGCATGTGTGCAGGTTGGTGCACCTATGTGTACGTGCATGTGGAGGCCAGAGGATGAAGACATTGGTTGTCTTTCTGGATCATTCTCTACCTTATTTCCAGAGGCCAGTCAATATTTCAGCTAGTCTGGTTAGCCAGCTTACCCAGGGATCCCACGTCTCCAACTCCCAAGAGTTGGGATGGGTCACTACACCCACTTGGCATTATTTGGGTGCTGGGGATCTGAACTCCAGGCTTCAAGCTTGTTTGGCTAGTGCTTTATATACTGAGCCATCTCTCCAGCCCTGAGACAGATTCTTGTCCAGTCATTGGAGTTGAATCTGGTTTTCATGAGTACCAATGGGCCAGCAGTGAACATATCTCCCCTGTGTGTGTTGCTCATGAATTTTGTGAGTAAAATCTTGAGGACGAAGGGCACAGATTTTGGTATGTCTTAGTCATTTTCTAACAGTTCCATTATGCCACCCACCAAGTAAGACCAGTGTCGGCACACTGTGCTGAGTTCTGTTTTACCGTGTCTTCACGTTCCCTCCATGTGAAAGGGACTAACTGACAGTATTCTGCTGTTTTGACTTACCTGTCTGTGAAGGCTTTGAAGGGTAGTCAACTGTTACCTGTTGGTCTCCTTGGTCTGAACTGTTGACTAGTCGTGATTGTTTAAAAAAAAATACTGAGGTTCCCTAGCAGAGACAAGTTGGCCATGGCTATCAACAAAAGGAGGATAAAAGTCCAAATAACAGGAATTATGTAAAAACATAAGGACAAGATAAATGCAAATAACTAGGAATTATGTTAAAACATTCATAAGGACAAGGTAAACACAAGGGAAATTTACCTAAAGGAAAATATTCCTGCGTTCGCAATGGACTTATTTAAAATAAAATAAAATTCATAACACAAAACAGAGCAGAGAACAATGCTGGGGAAGATGCCAGGACCAGCCCCAGGGTTCTGCCTTCTCCAGAGACACCCATTCTGCAGCCTGTGTCCATGGGGCTCTTTTGGAACTCTGGAGTCTGTTGTAAGGCTTCCAGTGTCCAGGCACCAAGTGGCCCAAGGTAAAATACGACAGAGTGAGCTCTTGGTCTGGGAACAGTACCCATGCCCACCCTCACTTCATAGCAGAGAAATGTGTGCTCCAGAGCAGCTGCACACTTCCTTCAGTGCAGGGAAGGCTGTAGGGGGGTGTCTTCCATACCCTGATGTTGTTCTGATGTTGACAGCTGCTGCGATGGAGAATGTGTGGCCACACCAGCTGAAGCCAGGCAGGAGCCTTTTTCCCCCTTTGGAAGCCAGACATCAAAGGACCAAAACACTCAAATGCAATCACATAAGTACATAAGTGTGGTGAAAAGAGCAGGTAGCCATGTCAGGCTGAGCTTTGATACAGAGATAGCCTGTAATAATCAGAAGCAAGAAACAAAATAAAAAGACAATCTCTGGAGAAAGGGACCATCTAATTTCAAGAGTTCCCATATCACAGATTCTAAAGTCCAAATTTAGCTGGGCATAATGGGACACATCTATAATCCCAGTATCTGGGAGACTGAGGCAGGAAGAGCAAGAGTTTGAGGGTAGCCTGAGCTACAGAATGAGAACTTCAGACAACCAATTAACCCCCCCAAAAAAAATCATAAAATTTTCAGTTTCAACAATAATTTTAAAAATTGCAAGGCACACAGAGAAACAGGCAAGGATAATCCATTAAAAAATTTTTAAGCCAGGTGTGGCAGCACATGCCTTTAATCCCAGCACTCAGGAGGCAGAGGTAGGAGGATTGCTGTGAGTTCAAGGCCACCCTGAGACTACATAGTGAATTCCAGGTCAGCCTGGGCTAGAGCGAGACCCTACCTCAAAAAAATTTTTTCCTCAAAAAAAAAATTTTTAAGTATATCAACAGAAACTGTCTCTAAGAAAGAGCAGCTGGTGGACCTACTTACTAGACAATGACTTTATAGAACCATCTTAAGATGATCAAGAAGATAAGAAAGACAAACCCAGAAAATGATGTTTGGATAAAAGGGACATACCAATGATGGGCCAGAAAGAAACAAAAGAAATTCTGAAGCAATATTTAGAAACAAGTAGGAACGGTACTGGGAGAGAAAAGTTCACTAAAGATTTACCAAGCAAATTTGGACAACAAGAGAATTAGGGAACTTGAAGACAAGACCACAGAAATGACTGAGTCTGAGGACCTTTTGGGCACCCCATGCAGACCAACATAGGTATTGTGTGAATCCTAGAAGAGGAAGAGAGAGAAGAGAGGAAGGGGAAGAGAGATAAAAGAAACAATGGCCAACCCCCCCACCATGAAATACTTGAATATTATTAATACATGAGAGGTTGGTGAAGTCAAAGTGGGATAAGCATACTGGAGTCAATAACAAAAGCCAAAGAAAAGGGGAGGATCTAGAAAGCAACCAGAGAAGAGTGCCTTGTCAGATACAAGGGAATCCTTAATAAGATGATCTGAAGATTTCCTATAAGAAACCCTGGAGACAAAAACTAGCGATTCAGAAAAATCAAAATCCTTAAAAACAAAAAGAGGGGGCTGGAGAGATGGCTCAGCGGTTAAGGCACTTGCCTCCAGTGCCTAAGGCCCCTGGTTCAATTCCCTAGGACCCACATAACCCAGACCCACAAGGTGGTGTCCCTGGTGTTCTCTCTCTCTCTCTCTCTCTCTCTCTCTCTCTCTCTCTCTCTCTCTCCTTAAAAAATGAATAAATAAATTATTTAAAAAAGAGGGGCTAGGGAGACTTCTCAGTGGTTAAAGGCACTTGCTTGAAAAGCCTGCTGACCTGGCTTTAACCCCCAATATAGCTGGATGCACAAAGTGGCACATGTGTCTGGAGTTCACTTGCAGTGTGCACACATCATGTTCTCATGTTCTCTCTTCTCTCTCTCTCTCTCTTTCTCTCTCTCTCTCTCCCTCTCTCTTAAAAGAAATTTAAAAATTTTAAATAGGTGTAAGGTACTGGTTCATTAATGTCTCATGAATCTCATATAAAGGCCCATGGAGAAATTTCTGCTCTCATGCTACTTAAAATGTTTTAAACTTGAGACACACTTGTTAGCAGCCCATCCATAGCAAGGAGGACCAGGCCACTCAGTACTAGTCTCCAGAGAGTGTCTGACTCCTTCCTGCACCCAACTAAGACTAACATGTAGGCTACCCATCCCTAAGCAAGGAGGACCAGGCCCCTGCCCCTGATGTGAGTAGATCACCTGGAATAGTCCAGACAAAGGTCCAATGAGTTTGTGATCCAGATACATGTCTGTTATTGGAGTCGTTCTGGCAACATCCCACCCCGTGTCCCACAGTGGAAAAGCTATTGCCACATTCTCAGCAATACAAAGGGAGAATTCTTAGATGGGAAAACTCCAATACAAAGTAGATGACACCGAAAGCCAAGGCAAGATATCCCCACCTAGAATGCTTAGTCCCACAGCTGAACTACTCAGAGGAAACTTCAGGCAAAGAATTCCAAGACATAATTATGATAAATGTAGACATCAGACTAAAAGGGCATATGAACAAATGCCCGAATGAGATGCAAGAAAATCAACTAAAAGAACACGATTGACATGAGAATCAATTCAAAGAGACACAAACACCTCAGTGAATTCCAAGAGAACACAGACAATCAACTCAATGCAATGAGAAAGTTAAACCAAGAAAGGAAAATGTAACACACAAAAATAAAAAGATGCCAAAAAATCCAATGGAAATCAAAAGTGAATAACTCAAATAAAAAGCTTCCAAGGCTGGGGAGATGGCTCAGAAGTTAAAAGCACTTGCTTGAAAATCCTGATGGTCCAGGTTAAATTCCCCAGTACCCACATAATGCCAGATGCACAAAGTGGTAGATACATCTGGAGTTCGTTTCTAGTGTCAGGAGGCCTTGATACACTCATACTCTCATTCTCTCTCTCTCTCTCTCTCTCTCTCTCTCTCTCTCTCTCTCTCTCTCTCCCCTTGCAAATAAATGAATATATAAAATATTTTAAAAAATAAAAACAAATAAATGTAAAGCTCCCAGGAAAGGCATATCAATAGAATAGATCATGTGGAAGATAGAATACCAGAACCTGAAGACAAGACAGAGGTATAAATCAGGAGGCCAAAATCAATGACAAGTTAGTTCACAAAAAAGTGCAAGCAGAACTTGAGAGAAATGTGGAATACCTTAACTAGACCAAATGTTCAAATCATGTGCATTGAAGAAGGAGAAGAACTTCAGGTCAAGTGCATAGAGAATATCTTCAAGAAAATTACAGAAGAAAAATTTCTAAACCTTACAAAAGAGGGGTCCATCCAGGTCACAAGAGGAATACAGAACACCAAACAGACAGGACCAGAAAATAAATTCCCCACATTAGATTATAGTTATAACACTAAACCCAGAAAACAAAGAACGAGTCCTAAAAGCTGAAAGAGAAACAGCTCATCACTTGTAAAGGTAAGCCCATCAGAATCACACCTGATTTTTAAATGGAAACTCTAAAATCCAGGAGAGCTTAGAAGGAAATATATTTCAAATATTTATCTGAAAGATCACAGCTGCCAAACAAAATTACTATATCCAACAAAATTATCCCTCATAATAGAAGGAGGGAAAAAAAGTCTTTCACAGTAAAAGTTGGCTATATGAATATGTGGGCACTAAACCAGGCCTACAGAGAATAGAATGCTTCACATCGAAGAGAAGAATAGATATACTCAAGAGGCCACAAGAGGGGAAAAAACAATTATCAAAACTAGAACAGCTATTTAAAAAAAGATCAAGAAAAGACCAAAGCCGACTTGGTGGAGCATGCCTTTGATCCCAGCACATAAGCAGAGGTAGGAAGATCTACGTGACTCTGAGGTCCACCTGGGGCTACAGAATGAAAGCCAGGTCAGCCTAAGCTAGAATGGGGGAAAAAGGGTATACCTTGAAGACAAAGAAAAAAAGTTCAAACTCCACAAAATCATCAAGGCAGGGATTAACTCAGTTCTTTCTATAATAACTCTGAATCTAATCTCCACATGCTTAGCTCCCTAATTAAAAGATATGGGCTAACAGGCTGGATCAGAAAATAGGATCCATCCATTTGCTGTCTGCAAGAAACCCACATTGTTGTCAAAGACAGGCAGTACCTTAGTGTGAAAGGATGGACAAAGATATTGTAAGTAGGAAAGAAGCAGGTATGGCTATACTAATATCTGACATTATAGGCTTGAAACAAAAAGTGACAAAAGAGATAAAGAAGACCACGTTATAACCACCAAGGGAATAGTTCAATCAGAGACTATTGCAGTCCTAAATGTATACACAACCAACACGAGTACACCAAATTTCTATAAAGTAAGATCTACTAAATATAAATCCCAACACAATAGTTGGATGACTTTAATATGCCACTATTATCTATAGACAGATCATCTGAGCAGAAAATAAACAGTAGAGCTAAATGGTGCCATAGATCAAATAAACTTAATATCTATAGAACATTCCATCCAAAATGCTCCAGAATATTCTATCCAAGCTCTTAGAATATACATTCTTCTCAGCAGTTCATGAAACTTTTTCTATAGTAGATCACATATTAGGACACAAAGTTAAGAAAATTCAAATAGCACTTTGTATTATATCCGACCAAAATGAAATAAAGTTAGACATTAACACTAAGAGAGACAGAAGAAAATACACCATCAACTCCTGGAGACTGAGCAACACACTATTGAATAATGACTAGATCATTGAAGGAATCAAAAAGAAAAATTTTTTTAAATCCTAGAACTGAATAATCATGAAAACATAACATACCAAAACCTATGGGACACAATGAAGGGAAGTTTATAGCTTGAAATACCTACATTAAAAGCTTCAAAAAAGCAAAAACAATCGAAATCCAAGTGTGCTGGGTAGAAATAAGTAATTAAGATCAGGGTGGAAATCAATGTATTACAAATGAAGAAAACAATTTTAAAATTGATAAAACTAAGAACTGGTTCTTCAAAAAGATAAACGAGATGGACAGATCCTTAGTTAAATTAACCAAAAGAAAGAGAGAGAGAAGACCCTAATCAACAAGATCAGAAATGCAAAAGGACACGCTACAACAGATACCAATTAAATTGAGAGAACCATACGACATATTTCAGAAACCTATACTATACCAAACTGGAAAGTCTAGAAGAAATGGATAAATTTATTGATACATATGACCTACCAAAGTTAAGCCCAGAAAAGAAAAATAATCTAAATAGCGATATAACAATATTTAAGATATAACCAATGAGATTGAAGTGGTAAATAAAAAGTCTCCCAACAAAAGAGTCCAGGCTAAGATGGATTCACCACTGAATTCTACCAGACATTTATGGAAGAACTGAAACCACTGCTTCTCAAGTTATTTCACAGAATTGAAAAGAATGCTCCATAACTCTGTCTATGAAGCCAGCATTACACTAATACCAAAATCAGACAGAGATGTAACAACAAAGAAAAGCATAGACAAAAATCCCTGATGAACTTGGACACAAAGAATCATCCATAAAATTCTTGCAAATGCAATTCAAGAACATATCAAAAATATCATCCACCTCAATCAGATTTCATTCTAGGAATGCAAGAATGGTTCAACATATGGACATCTATAAATGTAAAATATATAAATAGAATTAAGGACAGATATTACATGATTACCTCATTAGATGGAGAAAAAACCTTTAACAAAATACACCATTCCTTCATGAGAAAAACACTGGAGAGACTATGGATGGAGGGGGTCATATCTCAACATAATAAAGACTATATGCAACAAACCTAATGCCAATATCATACTAAATGAGGGGAAACTTGAAGCACTCCCACTAAGTTTTGGAACAAGATAAGGGTATCCACTCTCCTCATTGCTATTTTATATAATAGTTGAAGTCTTAACTAAAGTGATAAAACAAGAGAAAGAAAAAAAGGGGGTATACAAATTGGAAAGGAAGATGTCAAACTATCCTTATTTGCAAGTGGCATGATTCTGTATTAAAGAGACCACAAAGCTCCCCAACCTCACAAAACTAGAGCTGATAACACTTTCAGCAATGTGGCAGGACAGAAAATTGACAAACAAAAATCAGTAGCCTTCTTATGTACCAATGATAAACATGCTGAGAAAGAAATCAAGGAAGCAGTCCTATTTACAGTAGCCACAAAAATTAAATATTTTGGAATATTCCTTAGGAAGTGAAAGACCTCTGCAATGAAAACATTTAAGAAGGAATTTGAGGATGGCACAAAAAGATGGAACGATCTCCCATGCTCATGGATTGGATGAATTAATGTCATAAAAATTGGTCATCCTATGGACTCAATGCAATTCCAATAAAAAATCCAGTATACACCAATTAATTCCAGCACTCAGGAGGCAGAGATAGGAGAATTGTGGGTTCAAGGCCACCCTGAGATTACATAGTGAATTTCAGGTCAGCCTGAGCTAGAGTGAGACCTTACCTCAAAAAGAACAAAAACAAAAACAAAATCCAGTATAATCCTTCCAGAAATAGAAAAAAATCTCAAAATTCATAATTAATCACAAAAGACCTCAGGTAACCAAACTGTCCTTAGCAGAAAAAAAATACTGCTGGTAGTACCACTGTATCTCACTTCTAGATATACTACAAAGCCATAGTAATAAAAACAGCATGGTACTGGGACAATAAACCAAATACATAGATCAATGGAATATAATAGAAAATCCAGATGTAAGTTCAAATAACTAAATCACTAAAGCCCCCTGATCTTTGACTAGAGCAGAGAGCATTTTCAAAAATGATGCTGGAGAGACTTAATTATATGTGGAAAAATCATCCTCTTCTCTTACCCTCACAAAAATCAACTCCAAATAGATCAAGGACCTCAGAAGAAGACCTGAAATAGTGAAATGGCCAGAGGAAAATATAGCAAGATGTAGGCATAGAGGAAAACTTTCTGAATAAGACCCCAGTAGCCGAGGGAATAAAACAAACCTTCAATCAATGGGATCTCATGAAATTAAAAAGCTACTGTTGACAGTCAATTGATAATCTACAGAATGGGAGAAAATCTTCAATCCAACAGAAGTTTAATATCTAGGATGTACAAGGAACTCAAAATGCTAAGCAATAAAAAGAATTGATCATTGCAAGCAACACTCTGCGACAGATGATTAAAACTGTCTGATACAATTTGAGCTTGCTATATAGCAAGAAAGTCTAACCTATTCCAGTGTTCTCTCCTCAATGAGACAAGCCGTTATATAGACTTAAACAATATAATAAAAAAATTGATCAATCCAGTCCAAAAAAAAAAAAAAAAACGGGGCAGGGAACTGAACAGAGTTCTCAAAGGAAGAAATACAGATGGGCAATAAACATCTAAAAAATGTTCAACATCTTTTGCCATTTGGGAAATGCAAATTAAATCTACTTTGAAATTCCATCACACTCTGGTCAGAATGGTTATCAGCAAAAAAAATAAAAAATAAAAAATCAAATGACCCAGGAGCACATTCGTATTCACTGTTGGCAGGAGGCAAACTTGTTCAGCCACTACGGGAACCAGTAGAGAGGTTCCTCAAAAGTCTAAAAGTAGATCTACCATTTGGCCCAGCTATACCTCCCCTTGGCATATATACCCTAACTAAAGACTCTATAGTCTACAATAGAGACACTTGCTCAGGCAGGTTTATACTTGTTCTCTTCACAATAGCTAGGAAATGGAATTAAGCCAGATGCCCATCAACTGATGAATGGATAATGAGGATGTGGTACAGATACAGGATGGAATTCTATTCAGCTGTAAAGAAAAAAATGAAATTATGAAATTCGCAGGCAAATGAATGGATCTGGAAAGAATTGTCCTAAGTGAGATAAGCCAGAGTCAGCAAGACAAATGCCACACATTCTCTCTCATATGAGGGTCCTAACGAAGTCTGATTTGTTTATAGGCTGTAGCAAGCATCAATAGTACTGGCAAGGAGGCTAGAATCAGGTGTGGAGAGAGGAGAAATGGGGGAGGGTCAAGGGAGGGGATAGTAGACAGGCACGTAGAAGGACAGTATAGGAGGGATAAAGATCTAAGTGGGGACAGTTGGAAGGGGGAAGGAAGGATATACAGAACTAGAGACAGTATGAATAAGTACTGTACAAAGCCACTTTGTCATTAGCTAATTGGAAGATGCAATTTTCTTAAAAAGAGAAAAAGAGAGCACTTGGATAGAAGAAACTTGCTGAGGTAGAGAAAGCTTTACCCTAAAACAATAGGTTGTTAGTTGTGAATCCTACCCCCACAGTGAGTTGTTGGTCAGGGAGGCCCACGAGGCTCTCAAAGCAATGCATGCCATTGCCAAAGTGCTCAGTTACCCACCGGAACTAGATTGTATGACCCCGTCGCTGAAGACACTGCAGGCTGTGGCCACGGGACACTGAGAGGTCAAGGGAGAGCTGAGATGGAAGCCATCATCCTGCCAGCTAGCTGTCTAGTGCTGGAAAGTGCTGTGTAAGTGGCTGGGGATAAAAGTCATCAACAGGGGGCCAGAGAAATGGCTCAGCAGTTAATGTGTTTGCCTGCAAAGCAGAAGGACCCGAGTTCAATTCCACAGTACCCACGTAAAACCAGATGCACTAGTTGGTACATGAGACTGGAGGCCCTGGTGGGCCAATTCTCTCTCTTTCTCTTTCTCTCTCTACTAAATAAATAAAATATCTTTTGAAAAATCATCAACACTGTGAACAAATAGTAGATCCTTCAATCTGCCAGGCAAGATGAACCCATGGGTGCAATAGTGGTACATAAGGTATGGGAGTAATTAAAATGCTCTCTGATTGGATATGAAGCCCACTCCGTGGGAGGGAATCCATGCCTGGAACTGAGAACCAAGTCAGAAGTCTAGGTCATGGACCACAGAGGGAAGTTTCCACTGTTCTTTGGCTAAATGGAGAAGTTATACCATGGAAAGCCTTCTAGATGTCTCTGTTTGTCTCCTTTGATCCATGCCGCTCTGACTCTTGGTTAGAGAATGGGATTTTTACAGATGGCAGTGAAAACCAGGGAGACCAAGCCCCATCAGAATGACAAGGGAAAGCTGAGTGCCTAGCACTGGGAGAGTCATCCCTACCACGCCCTCAAGGGCCCAAGAAACATTGCAGACAAAGCTGCAGATTCAATGAGTGCTGCTCTCACCGAAAGCAGCAGACACTGAGATCATGCAAAGCTCATCAAAGCAGAGAGGTCAACATTAAAGGAAATTTCGGTCACGCCCTCCAGTGCTCAGGGAACATTGTAGAAGAGGGGACAGAAAGAATGTAAGAGCCACATGGAGGGAAGGTGGACACTATTCTCCTGACATGAACCACCCTGTGCATTCATGACCCCACAGTGATTACAGGGCCTCGGTGGGATGGGGGTGGGGAGAGGGGACAAAAGAGACTAACCTGAGCTGGAGAGATGGTTTAATGGTTAAGGCATTTGCCTGCAAAGCAGAGGGACCTAAGTTTGATTCCCCAGTACCCACATAAAGCCAGATGCGCAAGGTGGTGCATCCGTCTGGAGTCCGTCTGGAGGCCCTGGTGCGCCCATTCTCTCTTTCTCTCTCTCTTCTTGCAAATAAGTAAAAAATAAAATAAATAAAGAGAAAGTATAATTTTATGCAGAAGCTGCAGGGTATGCTTCACTCTCATCAGCAAGTACTGAAAGCAGACATTCTCCACACTGGCTGTGGTAGTTTGAATGTATGTCCCCCATTGACTCAGATGTGAAAATTAATCTTGTAGCATGGGTTTCCAGCGACCTGGCTGGAGGAGGTGGTGAATCCTGAAGTCCAGCCCAAAGGTGTAAGAGAATAGTTTGAACTCTGGGGGTCCTGCTTGTTGCTTTTTGGTGTTTGGTGGCTGGTGATGGCTTTCTCTCCCTCAGCCATCTTCTTCCACCATTGATGGAACTTCCCCTTGGATCTGTAAGCTGGAATAAATCCCATCCCACCCATAAACTTTACCTGTTTGCAAGTTCGTCCCAGCATTGTGGAATTTTACTATATGCCTACATGACGAGAGATAGAGCCTGTAACCCTGCCGGGGAAGAAATGAACTTGAACTTTCAGATAGCAGACCCCTTAGAGATGCTCCCAGGCTCTGACACGGCGGTTTCCCTTCTGAGAATGTATGGGAAGGAATCAGAGAGGCAGGGAGAGAGCCAGGTCTGTAAATGTCTACACCTGTCTTGTGATCATGCTGAAGGCTCGCCAGCGGGAGCCCAGCTCAGTGAATCACGGCCGGTCCACAAAAGGTGTTATGAAATCATTAAAAGCTGGAGAGATTTCTCAGTGATTAAGGCGCTTGCCTGCAAAGCCTAAGGACCCTGGTTCAATTCCCCAATACCCACATAAAGCCAGATGTACAAAGGGGCACATGCATCTGGAGTTCGTTTGCAGCACCTGGAGGCCCTGGTGTGGCCATTCTCTCTGTCTATGTCTCTTCTCTCTGTCTCTTTCTGCTTGCAAAGAAAATTTTTTTTAATATTTATTGTCCATAATGAGTTACATTATTTAGTGGGCAAACCATGCGTTGTTATCCCGAACTCCCCACTTCCCCCCCTCCCCATCCCTGATCAGTTGTATATCCTCCTTCGTGGGCTGTCTGTATTAGTCCTTGTGGCAAGGGATCCTGTATATCTTAGTACTCATCCCGGTCTTCCTGGCCCAAGTGTGTTG
>PVHP010011522.1:5319-45040 GCA_004024765.1 Zapus hudsonius | reverse complement strand
CCTGAAAAATACAAACACAATCTCCATCGGAGAGTGAGATCAGTGTAGGTTAACAAATATACACAATTCTGGATTACCTAGATTCTATTTTTAGTAGTCTTCCAGTCACTTGCTCCCATAGTGCATCTTGTTTTGGGAGCCCAAAAGTACGGGATCCGGTGCCTATCGCCCTGAATCCCTAGTTCCAAACAAGGGGTCCACTTCACTGAGTGGAAAATTGGTCGAATTTGAAAGCTGTTGATTGTCTCCCCCAGGCCGAGGCTCCTCCATTACACCAAGTGCTCCTTAGTTGGTTCGCTGTTCCCTCCCAGTAGGAGGTGTGGTCAGCCTACTCATGGCCATAGTCTGTGTTTCATGCCAGTGGTCTCTGTTTACTCTAGCGTTGTTGATCAGCTTCCTCTGGCAGCTTGTGCAGTGCCTTGTTAATGTGTTTATGAGACATAGTCTTGCTTTGTGGTCCTCCTCAGTCAGCCCTAGTGCTGCTGGCACCATAGGTGTGTACCACCACACTTGATCTGTACTGCCATGCTTGATTCAGAATGGTTCAGATGGGTTTCTTTTCATGCTTCTGTTGCTTGTTTGAGAAATCTATGTCCTAGTTCCTCGTTACCCGATTAAAGGAAGGGTGTCGCTAACCCAGATGAGAGAGGAGTAAACTCCTCTGTCAGGTCTCCTTACTGTGCCTTCCGAACATCCTGTGACCTGGTCGAGACTGGTGTGTGTCATACAGCCCGCAGCCACATCACTGTAGTTCCACCTGCAGTGCATGAAGGTGAAGTATCTTTCAGGTAGAGCAGAGGCTAAGGCACCTTTAGGGCAGCCACTTCTTATCTTGCTTTTATTAACAGTGGTGTCAACATGTACTAAAATGTGATGACCCACTCTCCTTTCTGATAAAAGGAGAATGACCTGGCTGGTATGGATGGAGATAGAGTTGCCTGAGGCAGATTACATTGTCACCTCTCATAATAATGACAGGCATTGAAAAAAAAAAAAGGCCAGCAGATATCTATTTACCCATGGAAATGTTTGACATTTTTGGCTCCTGATGAAATAAATGTACTGGGCAGAGGGGAATAAGCGGCATTGTAGCAGAGCTAGGAATGAATGTGTAAGGGGAAAAAAAAGGAGTCTGACTTCATATGAGAGATTTGAAACACATCCCAGCCTTGGACTGGCTTTTTTACCAGAACCCTAAGTCCTCGAACTCTAGAGCCTGGCTTTCAGTCTGCCTTGTATTTAACCTGTATTTATTTACAATCAAGATTGCTGATGTAAACCAAGTCCAAGGCTGCCTGTGGATTCTATTGTCTCTGAGATAGCATGGAAAATGAGAGTGATAACATGCTGTTCCATAGAGAAGAATTTTCTCCTTACCTAAATAAAATATAGTCACTTACTTGGCTTGGAGGCCACTCTCTGAAAACTCTTGGAACTAGAGGTGCTCAGGAACTGATGGAAGGAATGCAGTATTTTCTTTACACATTAATTGTGTGGTTTACCTGTCACATTGAAATATGGATTACATGGAAATAACAAAGTATTTTTATGTGCCATATCTAGGTATCTCAGTACTTGAGTTAGTCTCTTTGTTCTATTACAAAATTACTACATATATATATATATAAAACATGTATATATATTTGTTTATTTATTTATGGCTAGGGAGATGAGTAAGTGGTTAAAGGCCCTTGCTTATAAAGTCTGACAGCCTGGGTTGGATTCCCCAGCACCCACATACAGCCCTACACAAAAGTGGCACATGTGTCTGGAGTGTTTGCAGAGGTAGGCCTTGGCACACCCCCTCTCATGCAAATAAAAATGTTTAAAAAATATATGAGAACCTTGGGGTTTGGGGAAATGGTTTAGCAGGTAATAGTGCTTGCTGTGCACTCATCATGATCTGAGAGGGCCTGATTCACTCTGAGTCTAATTCCCCAGCACCCATGTAAAGCACCGGGTATGGCTCTGCACACCTATAACTCCAGTCCTGTGGATTGTGGAGACAAATCAGAATCACTGGGACCTACTGGTCAGTCAGTCTGATCAAACATGGCATCTCTGGGTTCAGAGAGAGACTGTCTCAGGAAACACACAAAGGAGCAGTGAGGAGGACATCTGATGTTCTCCTCTGGCTCTGCACACACCAACCAGCACACTACACCATACTATATGCACACACTTGCAAAACAAATTTCCTCTAGACTTTGGAATCTTAAAGTTTAATTTATGTTATCCAGAACATGAATTTTGTATTAATGGAATACTGATTTGAAAAAGGGTAAACCCTAAACAATAATTATAAAAACATCAAAAAGAATGCTAAATTTAGTGAAAAATTCTACAAGTTATTGCTTCTCAACCTTTGCCTAAGATTAAGTGTAGTAACTGTTCTTATCAGTTTAACAGTTGACAGATTGTGCATATAAATAAGCACATAATTCTATAATTGAAAGTAGTTTTTGAAATTTATTTCTCTTTCTGGACTCAATTCATAACAAAACATGTTTTCAATGTATTGAGAATGTTAGCATTTCTCAATGCTAGCGACAGTTATATGAAAAAGAAATCAAGTGAATAATTTTACACTAACTAAAAAATTAAGAACAAATTTAACCAAGGATGTGAAAGATCTCTAGAATTGAAATTCTAAAACATTTATGAAAGAAATGAAAATGATATAAATAATTGTAAAGACACCCTGTAGGATGTTTATGGATTAGTAGAGTTAATAATCATTAAAATGTCCATACTGCCACATTGATCTCCCGATTCAGTGTACTCCCCATCAAAATACCAATGTCATTATTCAGAATTAGATAACACAATGTTGAAATTTATATGAAGCAGAAAGACCCAAGCAGCCAAAGTAATCACTAGGAAAACCAACCAACCAACCAACCAACCAACCAACCAACCAACCAACCAACCAACAAAACAGAAGCCAAAAAACCCCCCAAAAAACAACAACAACAAAAAACACCCAAAAGCCCTAAACCAAAAACCAAACAGGGGCTGGAAAGATGGCTCAGTGGTAAAAGGTGCTTTCTTGCAAAGCCTGATGGCCCTTGTTCAATTCCCCAGTACCCATGTATAAAGCCAGATGCACAAAGTGATGCATGCATCTGGAGTTTGTTTGCAGTTGCAGGAGGCCCTGATGCTCCCATACTCTCTTCTGTCTGTTTCTCTCTCTCTCTCTCTCTCTCTCAAATAACTAATTTAAAAATATGAAGAAACTGGAAATATTAACATGACTAGATCTAAATATGCACTATAAATCTATAATAACTAAAAATAGCATGTTCTTGACATGAAGACAGGCACATAGGCCAATAGAGCAGAACAGAAGAGTACACACTTATAGCAAGCTTTTTTTTTTTTTTTTTTTTGGTGTGTATGGTTCTGTCAAGAGTTTGGGGCTTGAACCCAGGGACTCATATCTTCTGGGATGTGGAGAAAGAGGAACCCTTATATCCTGTTGTTGGAGATGTAAATTAGTTGTATTCATTATGGAGAACAGTATAGAGAGTCATCAAAACCCTGAAAATAGATCTGTGTGATCCAGGAGTTTTACTTCTGTATACATACCCCAAAGAAATGAAATCAGTAGATAGATATTGATAGCAGTTGTGAATGCAATTAATAATGCAGTAGACATTTGAATAGTGGAGAGGAATTTGGAAGTACCATCAAGGAATGATAAAGTGTTAAGTGCTAATTATCCTGGGTTGATCACTACCCAGTGCACCAATGATCAAAACTTGCATTGTGTCTCATAAATATGTACAAATATGTCAGTGAAAAGTAAGACAGTATACAGGATGAGAAAATACTGAAAAAGCATTTCTTGGTTTAGTTTTAATGAGGTCAAATCCAACAAGCAAGTGTTTTTCCCAGGCCTTTTCTTTCTGCTTAGGACATGAGCCTTATACTTATTGACATAATCTGGAAGAGGTAAAAAGGTTAGATAGTATGGTGCCTCAGCTTTGGGATTTCTGGTGTTTTACTTAGTTCTCTTACAAGTAAGAGATGCACTCCTTTTCCTTTAAAAGGCAGTTATTTCAGTTTCTAACACTGTCTCTTTGTTTCTGACTATCAAAAAATTTCTGAAGAGAATTTGAGAGAAATGGACAGGGTTGGGTAAAGTAGGTAATTCTTTGTTTCCCCAGATGACAGTTCACCTGGAATAGAAAGTACAGTATTTCCTAGACTGCACATGCCAGGTGTCTACAGCTTAGGTCAGATGGCCAGTGTTATATTAAAGTGGATATATGCGTATTCAAATGTTTTATTCCTTTGCTGGGTATATAAGTTTGAAAAACATTGGCCACAGGTAACAGGATTAAATAGCAAGGTAGAACTGGAGATCATATAATATTTTATATATTAATACATAATGTATCTATAATTTATATTTGTATAATTTAAATATAATATATAATTTACATATATCAATATATAATTTATATATAATCCACCTTAAGTTCCCATTTAAGGTGGATTAAACAGCAAGTACGTACTGTAAGTTGTTTGGAATGCTGCAATCAAATGCTGGCACTTTCTGGCTTTTTCTTTGCCATCATTGGCATTTGGACTTCTTGGTCCTTTGACTTGTAACTAAGTGATCTCAAGATGGCCACACCAATGCCACTTCTAATGGTTTCATGTAACTGTTTAAGGACAGAAACAAGGGAAGAGAGAAGGGAGTTTTTATGCTAGGAGAAAAAGCTTTACCACAAGGTACCAGTAGATTCTTAACTATGTCCTGCTGTCCAGAATAGCAGTAGTTGGCCATTCCTTGTTGCAGGGGAGAGTGGGAAAAGAGGCATGTGGCCAAATGAAATGAGATTTCCGAGCCTGGCTTAGAGAGCTCATGATCCTCTCCTTGTGCTCTCTGTTGCCTTGAGCAGCAGAGAAGGATAAAGAAAAGGTTTTGAGTAGACAGGCAGTAGTCGGCTGCACTCACTTATGACAGGAAATGGGATATTTTTTCTGTTCTGGAGGATCTGGCCTCTGTTACCATGTAATATATCTCCTTGAGACAAGTATATTGAGGACCAGAATTGAAACTTTGAACCATCCAGTGAGCACATTAACTAACACTATGCTCTCCGTTGTCACTCGAAGCAGGGGATAACATGGGTCATCCTTGGGGTTCATAGGACTTACAGTCTTGTGCAACAGAGATTTGGAAATAGTTCCAGAAAGTGGGGAAAGTGCTGAGCTAGGGGATACCACAGCTTGCTAGGTGAGGAGTGCATTCAGCTCTCAGACTCAGGGAGTCAGGGAAGGCCTCTTGGGAGAGGTCCCTGGTAGGACTCACCTCATATCAGAAAATTGTGAAGTGAACATCATTTTGTTTAGGTTTTCTTGAAAATCCAGCATCTGCTCTGTGGAAACTGTGGTGTGTGGTGAGTTTCCTGTGATTCGTGAAGTGGGTCATTTTGTTAGCATTTCTGGTTGTTTTCATCAGTCTGTGTAAGAAATAGGGACACCCCTCCCCTTTTAAAAATCTACTTATGGGGCTGGAGAGATTGTTCAATGGTTAGGGCATTTGCCTGCAAAGCCTAATGACCCTGGTTCAATTCCTCAGTACCCATGTAAAGCCAGATGCACAAAGTGGCACATGTGTCTGGGGTTTGCAGCGACTGGAGGCCCTGGTGCACCCATTCTTTTTGTCTGTCTTCTCTTTATCTCTCTGCTTGTAAATAAATAAAATAAAAAAAAATCTACTTATTTATACAATTTTGTCATTTTGAGTCAGGGTCTCATTCTATCCCTGGCTGACCAGGAAATCACTCTGTAGCTCAAGCTGGCCTCAAGCTTACTGCCATTCTCCTACATCAGGCTGTGATCTTCCTACCTCAGCCTTCTGAGTGCTGGGACTAAAGGCATGAGCCACCATGCCTTGCTACTAAAGTTTAT
This sequence comes from Zapus hudsonius, assembly GCA_004024765.1. Taxonomy (NCBI): domain Eukaryota; kingdom Metazoa; phylum Chordata; class Mammalia; order Rodentia; family Dipodidae; genus Zapus; species Zapus hudsonius. The sequence continues at coordinate 39,115 of PVHP010011522.1, read as the reverse complement.
TTTTATTAGCATACATTAATTTATAAAGCATTATATAAATAATGGATTTCATACGATGTTTTCATACATGTGTATAATGTACTTTAATCATATTTGTGCCCATTACTCTTGGCCGCTTACCCCCTCTCACTAGTCCCTGTTCTCTACAGAGTTGTCCCCTTTCTACTCTCATATCTGCTTTCAACAAATCTCGATTCCACAGATGTGAGGAAAAACACACAATATTTGTCTGTGTCTGGCTTACTTTGCTTAACAAGATGATCTCCAGTTCTATCATTCTTCCTACAAATGCAGATGACATGATTTTCTCTTTTTAGCTGGATGGTACTCATCATGCATGTGGATCACATTTTCTTTATTTATTTATCTGTTGATGAACATTCTAAGCTGATTCCAAAACTTAGCTCTTAGAATAGTGCTGCAGGGAACATTTATGTCCTGGCATCTGTGTGCTAGGTTGACTTACATTTCTTCTAACATATATCTAACGGTGATATACCTGAATCACATGGTAGTTCCATTTTTTTGTTTGTTTTTTGAGGAAACTCCATAGTGATTTTCATAGTGGTAGAACTAATTTACACTAAAAGTGGATAAGAATTCCTTTTTCTCCATGTCTTTGCCAACATTTGATATTGTTTTCATGATGATGGCCATGCTCACCAAGTGAGATAGAATCTCAATGTACTTTGTGAATGTATGTGCATGCACACTCTGTGTGTGTGTGTGTGTGTGTGTGTGTGTGTGTGTGTGTGTGTGTATGTGTGTGGTGCTATTCTTCGGAACTATATTCCCCTACTTTGAGACAGTGTTTCTCATTGGCCTGGAGCTCACCAATTAGGCTAGACTGGCTAGCTAGTAAACTCTAGGGATCCACCTGTCCCTGCATCCTCTTCCCAACAGTATTAGGATTTTTATTTGCATTTCCCTGATGGCTAAAGATGTTCTTTATATCTTAGGGCTATTAATCATCTGCTGGATGAATACCTAGCAAGAATTCTCTCTCATTTTGCAGTCTGTTCCTTCACTCTGTTAATTGTTTCCTTGGGTCACAGTGCAGAAACTTGAAATTTGAGGCTCAGTTTCTTACTGTCTAAGAGCAGAGACTCCATTGTTGTACAGATAGAAATAGCATGTGGTGATACTCAGTGTGCACCAGGTTCTTTTCTGATCCGGTCACCCATTTACTGCCATGTTGGTCCTGTGAAGGAGGCTCTGTCCTCTAGATGAAGAAGCTAGAGAAAGTAGTAGCTACTTCCTGAGTCCAAGCTCACATTGCACTGAGAAACCTCTACACTGGGCTAAGGTAAATTCACCCGTGTTCTTCCAACTATGTTGGAGTTAACCAGGCTAGACTCCTAGCTTCATGTCTTTGAGTCACTTTCCCTTCATTTGATCATTTCCTCTCCTACCGCAGTCAACACAGATTCCTCCTGGAAACCCTGGGTCATGCTTCCTTTTGTCATCTGTCTCAGCTAGGCACCGGGTCTCTCAGTCTGTCCATAGCTCTCAAATCGGACTCCTTTTCGACGTGCCTCTGCTTTAATGTAGGTTATCTCCAGTGAAATTGCAAGCTTTCTAACTGTGTTTCTTCTCCCAGTTTTCCCCTGCATATTCTCCTTTGCCCCTCCCTCATTCACTTTGCCAACGAAGCTTTTCTTATTATTTGGCTCTGGTTTGAAATTGATTCATTGCAGGTCTTAGTTAAATGTGTCCCTGTTGCTTATAGGATAATCCCCAAGTAGCCCAAGTATCCAGAGCATGATATGATTTCACCAGCTTCTTTCTTTGAGTTTGGACCCTCCCCACAATCCCACTGTTTTTGCCAGCTGCTTACCATCTTACTTGTTCTGTCAGGTATACCCCCTTCAACTTCTCTCACGTCTCCTCCCTTGCACCCCTCTCCTTTAGTTTCTGTGGAGGAAAATCCAGTTACTTCTTAAGATTCAATTCTAAAATTTTTACTTCTTCAAATCTTTCCCTTGTTACTTCATTATGGGGTGACTTTGTACATGACTGTTGGGTTGGTGTACTTGCTATCTCCTGAATGGTCACTCCCTGGAAGACAAGAAGGCACCTGTTTCTTTGTTTACAGCATGGGTTCTTCACAGTAGAAGGCCTCCCACAATATTTATGAAAGGTGAATTTATGCTCTGACAATATGTTTTTGTTTTATCACATTGAAAATACTTCTCTTGAGAGATTCATGCATAAAGAGATACATATCTATCTTAATGTACATGTACATGCATACAACATGTGTGTATATATAGGTAGGGTTGTCCCCAGCAACAATGTGAGCCATCCTACTCCAGGGCAACACTTATTGATTGTTTCCCTTTGGTTAATGGGGAAAAATGTATATTCTCACATCTGTATAGTTTTGCATGTACTTTGTTCAATAATTATTTTAAGATTTCATGACATTAACAACACTCTCATGTTAAAGATAATCACATTGCACAGAAAATTATAATGGAAAATGACCTTCTGTCCTTTCTGCCCCATCTCTCCATTAGAGATGATCATTTTTTTAGAAAATTTTTATTTATTTATTTGTATGGGGAGAGAGAGAAAGAGAGAGAGAGAGAATGATTATGATTGAATGGGTATATCAGGGCCACTGCAAACAAACTCCATATACATGTGCCACTTTGTGCATCTGCCTTTATATGGGTACTGGGGAATCCAACCCAGGTTATTAGGCTTTGCAGGCAAGTGCCTTAACTGCTGAGTCATCTCTCCAGCCCTGATTACTCACTTTTAAACCACTTTATTGATTTGTGTATCATACAATTCATCCATTTAAACCAAAAGTTAAGAATTTTATATGGCATATTCCTAAATTGTACAACCATGACTACTGATACCTAATTTTAGATTATTTTCATCCTTTTAAAAGAATCTGATTGTCTCTTCCCAGTACCTTTCACCTGCTACCCTCCCCCAGCCCTATCCAATTACAGATGCATTTTCTGTGTTTGTAGGTTTGCTTGCATAAGGGCATTTCATATAAATGGAATATGACTAGCTTTTTTCACTTAACATATCAGTTTCAAAGTTCACATATGTTATAGAATGCATAAATACTTTATTGTATCTTATAGCTGAATTAATATTCTACTATGGCCCCCTTTGCCAATGTATTAGTTCATAGTCATCTGGATTATTTTCCTTTTGGCTTTATGAACAATGTTGCCACAAATACCCATAGGTACATTTTTGTGTGTACATTGTTCTCATCTAGGAGTGGGTTGCTGGCTCACTTTATGCTTAAGTTTTTTTAAAAAATATTTTATTTATTCATTTTCAAGCAGATAGAGAGAGAGAGAGAGAGAGAGAGAGAGAGAGAGAGAGAGAGAGAGAGAGAGAGAGAGAGAGGAGAGAGAGATCACCAGAGCCACCACCTTGTGGGTCTGGCATATGTGGGTCCTGGGGAATTGAACCAGGGGCTTTAGGCACTGGAGGCAAGTGACTTAACCGCTGAGCCATCTCTCCAGCCCTATGCTTAAGTTTTTGAGTAAGTACCAAGTTGTTTCCCAAAGTGACAGTACCATACCCCTTTACCTCCCAGCAGTGCTTGAGAGGGCTAGTTCCTCTGCATCCCTGCCAGCACGTGGGATTGCCCATCTTTTCCTTCTCATCCACTTCTCACAATCCTGCCAGTTAGCTCAAGAATGCTGGTTTTTTCCTTAACCAATTTTTGATTAAAACTCCAAGATGCTGGGTACCATGGTGATCCACCCATTTAATTCCAGCACTTTCGAGGCAGAGGTAAGAGGATCACTGTGAGTTCGAGGCCAGCTTGGGACTATAGAGTGAGTTCCAGGTAAGCCTAGGCTACAGTGAGACCCTGCCTTGAAAAAAACAAACAAATAACAACAACAACAACAAAAAAACCCCCAAAAATAAAGAAAGCTCCATGTTAACTGATTAAGATGCCTTAAGATGCCTTGCATATATGTGAAGGAAAGAGTGTGTGTGGTTAGTTTAAGGCAAATTACCCAAAATTAATTTAAAAGTTTTGAAACAAACACTCAGAATATGTTGGATGTTGGAGATCACATTTTCCAGCCTCATATTTCATCAATCAGTTTGTATCTTTTTGGCCTGTATTGTTTTGTGTTCTCTTTTTTTCTCTTCTTTGATTTTTTTAAAGTCAAGGTCTCACTTTGTCATCTAGTTTGGCCCATTACTCACTGTGCATCCTCACTGTGGCAATCCTCCTGCCTCTGCCTTCCTGAGTGCTGGTATGACAAGCATGTACCATTATGCTGGCTTATTTTATTTTTTTATAATTGAGATGTATTTCACCTAATATAAATCCTTTTGAAGAGCATAAGAAGATTAATCATGTCTGTTTCTTAGTGCTTCTAATAGTTATGTCATCTTTAAAAATATTTGCATACACTTAATATTCCCTTTTTAGTAAAAAGGGAGAAAGATGCTATTTCATCTTCTAGTCTAATCATAAGTCTAAAGAGGGAATAAGAAGGTAAGGACTACAAAGCGAAGCTTTGAAGTAATTAAGATAACTGTGGTGATGTTTCCCCATCGTTAGGTGGGGCTTTTTCACAATTGGAAGGCTGTGTCTCTTGCTATTCTGACATGAATATTTAGCAATGCCTTTGCTAACCCTAGGATCACACAGTAAATGTTAACAAGAAGCACCAGAACCTATGTCTTCCCTGTCCTATTGTTTTTCTACAAGAATGCTGACAGCTTGAACGGCTCTGTGACATTGTACCTACAAAGCTGAATGTTACATGTGTAGTTACCTGGGTAGGTGTATGGTGTATTTTTTTTAAAGAGCTAGAAATAGTGACTGGATGTCATCAGTTACATCTGTTTTATAGTACTGAAGAGTTCTATGTATGTTGTGAAAGAAAAATTGGAAATTGGAATTTCATGGTAATTGACATGACCTTGATGTGTTTTTGCTAAGCAAAGAGAAATCTTCTAATATGCACATAGGATTGGAGATGTGCTTTGTATATTTTCAGATGTTTTGGCCTTCCTGCTATGTGTCATAGTTTCATTTTTTGAGGAAAAGCATGCACAGTGTATGGTCTCAATCTCTACATGATGTTTCTTTTTAAAGAACATGTTTGCTTCCACTTTGGAGAATCCTTTAGGGCATTTGAACACATTTTAGAAAGTGTGTATAATTCTAGAAGCCTGTTGTTTTCCCACTACCAGACTGTCTCCAGGCTATAAAAGTAATTTTAGTTAGTCTGAAATAGGAGTCAGAATGTGCCTTTGTTTAATATGTAAATCATTATATATTTATAATGATCTTCTCTGTCTTTTAATAGATATAACACATCTTCTTGGGTTATCAGTTATTGTTTGCCGTTTAGCTGTACTCTGACTGGAAACTTGCTTAGCCACTGAGTGTCTCTGATTGGTTCTTCTCTTCCTTCTATGCTGCTACACTTAGAAGAAGCTTAAGAAGCATAGGAAGGTTAGAAAGCAAGAACCTGTAGAATAGGTGGGGCACATTCTCATCATTCCAGCTGCCCTTTTCATTCTTTCTTCTCCACTTCCATTCCTCTTCTGCTCACAGGCTGATGCTTCCTTAGGAATGATAAATGAGACTTTGATATCTGCTTTTCATTTATAAAAGTGGGAAACTGGAGGGGCATGCTTTTATGCTCATCTAGATGTGTTCTATAATAAAATTATTGTAACATGTTTGCAGAGAATCTTAGGCACAATTTTTAATATAGTTTATTATCACGGGGATACTAGTATTACCAGGCAGATAATGATTGCATTTATTAATATTAATTTCCCTGTTCCTTAATACATGCAAGTAACAGTCAGTATTATTACATTATCTCTTATAATCCTCATAGGAACTCTGCATACTTACCATTTTTCCCTGAATTTAGAGATGAGGAAATTGAAACTTAGAGAGATGGGTTAATTTGCCTTAAGCTTAATAGGGTATAGTTGATTTCAGATCTCCACCTTCACCCCCCCCCCCGCAATTTGGAACTTTTATTGCAGAAATGAGATTTCGACTTAAATTAATGAATTAAAACATTTCTATGGCATAATTAAGCAGAACCATGAAGCACTCAGTTGAGTACAGACGTATTTTCTGCAGTTGTCTTGAAAAACTGAGCACCGTGTTCTGGATGTGAGCACCCTCAGGAAGGCTACGGGCTCTTTGCTGAATTACAAATTGTGTACACTCAGGAATCCCTTCTTTCACTGGCCTGCCAATGAAGCACCATTATCACAGAAACTACAGGGCATTTGACAGTGTGCTTCAGACGGGGAGCTTCATAGCATGGAACATTCTTCTTAGACAGTTAGAAGCTCCCTAAAAAGATGTGACAGCAGCTAGGCCCAGGCTCTTCCTCCAGACTGCTGGCTGATCCGTTCTTTTACCTGGATTTGCATTAATTTCCAGATTTCTCCAATCGTCGTAGACAAGGGAATCCACTCACTAGTTTTTCTTCAGTCATGGCCGTTTGATTGTGTTTGGTTTTTCTCCAGGTGACTCCCCAGCTGTGGTGGTGATTTCTGCAGGCCACAGGAAAATGTGAAACAAATGTGAGATGAGAGGCTCTTGTCAGGCAGGGAGCTTTTTCTCTGGGAAGTGGGAGCAATCCTGGTCCTAACAGGCACACCCACAAGCGCTGCCTCCTGCTCTGTCACTTCTGCCTCTTTGTTCCCCCTTCCTGACTCACTTCCTGCCAGTGATTTGTGTCATGTATTGCCATAGATCAAATGAACCCTTGACACCTGATTGTCTGGTGCTTCTTGTTTACAGTTGCTTTCCAAGGACACCTAGACAAGATGGAAAGCTTACCTCTAGGTAATTAAATTTGCATCTGCTCAGTGACAGACTCAAAGGCACTTCCCCCTCCCACGCGAATCTCGCTGGAGCGCTCTTTGACCATCCAGTCTCTAAGAGGGCAAGATGTGGACAGGTAAACCAACACTGTTTCAGCCTGCTGCCTGTCAGGACCTGATGAATATTAAGTTAGATCGCCCAGGACTCCTTTCTTATTTGAGTTTCTTCACCTCCATATTTAGCCAGATTTCTAACTGATTTTAAATATAAGATCTGTAGCTTGAAGGTGGTTTTTGTATTTCGATCTTTTTAAAGGGAAACACACACATTGGCGAACAATCTGAATTGGTTTAACATCCTTTGGATTGTACATTTCTCACAAACACTAATGAATAATTCAGCAAAGCCAAACACAATCTGCTGGTGGTATCTAGTGTTATTCACACTTGCTAATGAATAATTCCCTTTGGTTTTTCTAGGGCAGCTCTAAGGAGTGACTTCTGAGACTCAGATGGGTTATTATTGGGCTATTTGTCAGTGTCCTTGGGGCTTTGTGAGCCAAAGCCCAACTTGGCTACCCACTCCACCCAGGTCTTCTGGGAAACATGCTGCTCTCTCTGTCCCAGCTTTTTAGCCTTAGAATGTTGCTATGAAAGAAACTATAACAGGATTCGGCTCCATTATAATTTCATTGATTCAGTTCCCTCATTGTTTCGTCCAAATAAAGAAATCTTCGTTGAACACCTTATGAGGTACAAAGAGCAGAGTGTGGCATTGTGTGTATTCAGAGGTAAGAGATCTGATGTGATGTAAGAGAGGCCTAGAGTCCTGGTGGAGGATGCCTAGGGTCTTTTTGTCAAAATAATTAGTTACCATTTTCTTAAATGTTCAATACACAGCTCAGTGCCTATTGTTGATAGTATTGAGTGAGGTTATTATTAGGTTATTGCTTTGGATAACCTAAAATTTTGATTAATCTTAAAACTGCTTACAAGATAAACCCTGTAATGTGATTTCAGATATGACCAAATGAGTGACCCTTGTCCATTTCTGCTGCACAGAAAAGTGGAATGTGGAATGACCTGGTGTAACCAGCCTGAAGTGCCTGGATGTTGAATATTCGAATATGGATTTATGTATGCCTGAGAGGTGTACATATTTTAGCAGTCAGGTTGCATAAGGATGACTTCTCCATCAGTTGAGGTGCACTCAACCAGGATAATGTTGTTTCCAGCAGCCTGTGTCTGCTTCAGCTTTTCCATTCAGCACCTGGTTTTTCTCTTATTCTTTTTCATTTTTATTTTTATTTGAGATAGGAACAGAAAAAGAGGCAGACAGAGAAAGTGAATATGGATATGTCAGGGGCACCAGCCATTTGCAAATGATCTCTGCACACATGTACTACTTTGTACTTTGTACATCTGATATACATGGGTACTGGGGAATTGAACCTGGGTTGTCAGGCTTTGCAAGCCAGGATGTTTACCCTCTGAGCCATCTCTCCAGCCCTAGTTTTTCTCTTCTTTCTGAGCATATTTGATAATGTCCAGCTTTCTTAGAGTTCTGTGGGAAGTATGTGATTAGTTTTGGCCAGTGAAACATAAATATCATTTTCTGGTCAGCACATTTAAGAGGGTGTTCCTTTATGTCTTTGTTTCTCAAGGCTGAGTGGTAGTCTGCCTTATGGCTATACCACATTTTCTTTATTCATTTGTGGGAATTAGGTAAATTCCATAGCTGAGTATTGTGAATAATACTTAAGTGAAAATAAGTGCTCAGAATCCTCTTTGACATACTAATTTCACATTTTGGGGTACATAACCAGAAGTACAATTGTAACTTAAATGGCATTAATATTTTCCATAGTGAGTGTCCTAGTTTATATCCCCACCACCAGTGAACAAGTGCCTCTTTTCCCTGGTCTCCTCAGGAGTGCTCATCTTTTGCCTTTTTTGATGATAACCATTCTGACAGTTATAATGTGGTATGTCACTGTGACTTTATTTCATATATTTACTGGCCATTTATATTGACTTTTTTAAAGACAAGGTCTTATGCTATAGTCCAGGCTGACTTTGAACTTGAGGCAGTTATCCTTCCTCAAGCATGAACCACCATGTCCAGCTGTTTTGCTTTATTTTTTTTGAGAAATGTTCATTCAATCCATTACCCAGTTTGTTTTATGTTTCCTTTTATTGCATATTTGTATATGTATCATTTGCATGTTGTGTTCTGTACGTGCATGTGCATGCACGGGTGTAGGCCAGGGGTTAATGTCAGGTGTCTTCCTCATTTACTCTCTACCTTATTTTTTGTGACAGAATTTCACACTGAACCTAGAGCTCACCAATTTGGCTAGTCTAGCCAGCCAGTGAACCGTAGGGATCCTCCTGTCTCTGCCTCCACAGAGCTAGGATCACAGGTGTCTGTGTCCAATGAGAAATCTAGAGTTGTTTTTCTATTTCTATGAAAAGTGAGATTGGGATTTTGATTTTCAAAGTAGTTTTCTACTCCACGAACATAGAATATCTTCCCATTTATTTGTGTCTTCGCACTTTTTTTTTTTCATTATAAATCTTATAGTTGTCACTGTACAGGTCTTTTCTTGCCTTGGAGTTTGTCTCTGAGGATTTTGCTTTGAGTGAGATTAAGTGAGATTCTTGGTTTCTTTTGTGGATGTATCATTGCTAGTGTACAGAGACACTACTGGTTTATCTATGTGGATCTTATATCCTACAACCTAGTTTTAGAAGTCTTAAATGCAATGTATCATTAGCAGAAGCAACAACTTCTCTTCTTTCTTTTCTATTTGAATATCTTTCATTTATTTTTTTCTCTTGCCTGGTTGATCTGGCTAGGACTTCTTGTACTGTTTTGCATAGAAGCATCAAGACAGGGCCTTTTCTGGGTCTAGATTCTACATGTGAGGTGAAGGTTTCAACTTTTCACCCTTGAAGGTATTGTTGCTATGGGTTTGTCATCTGTTGGTCTTATTATGTTGTGCTACATTCCTTCAATGCCCATATTTATGGTCTTCTAAAATTTTTAATTATAACTTAAATCAAATTAAAATGTAACTCAGGCTGGCCTTGAACTCATGATTCTCTTGCCTCAGCTTCCCAAGTGCTAAGGCACTTAGATGTGTGCATCATCATCCCTAGCCCTTATATCCATCAGTGGTTGAATTTTGTTACATGCTTTTTCTGCATCTATTAAAGTTGTCAGTTTTGTAACTTCATGAAGATTTAGTTTCCATTTGGAATTAGAGTTGCAGAAAAGTTTGTTTTACCAATATGAAGGCAAAATAGCATTGTTGTAACTGAAAGAATATTTAGTAATTGAGACAGTGTTGAGGTTATCATGCATCCAGCATGTTGAGTTACTAGATTTTTGAACCTGCTATGTTTCTCTTTCTTTGCTTTTATAATCAAGCCCTTGAGCTAAGAATGCTTTTCACATTTGAAGAAATTGTAAAGAAAGGAGGAAGAGGAAAAAAAAAACACCCCATGACCCATGAAGCCGAAATTATTTTTGGCACTTTACAGAAAAAGCTTGCTGACCTTGGATTTGCACCTTCACCATCTCTTTAAACTATTTTCAACAGCTCTCACACTTACCAAATCTTAGTTTTTGCAGAATTGGGAACTCAAGAGTTTTAGTAGTTTTTGTATCTTTCGGTCTAGCATGCTTCATCACAACATAGTACAAGCCCAGAACACAATTCAGCAGCGCATAGAGCACAGAAGACATGCAAGACATTTCAGAGGTTGAGAACTGAGGAAAATTCCCAGAAGGTCACAGATTCAGGAGGAATCTCTCTCTCTCTCTCTCTCTCTCTCTCTCTCTCTCTCTCTCTCTCTCTCTCTCTCTCTCTCTCTCTCTCTCTCCTCATGGGTGGTGACAGTTCTGGGATTATTTAAACATACTGGCTATGGGCACTGATTTAATCCTCATATTTACTTTTAAATCCATGTCATATTTTGGAAGGCTTTGAAGGCTTGAACTTGTACTCTGAAATCAAAGTGCTGTCAGAATCTTTCTGCTCATCTAGTGGGTGCTAAGACTTTTCTTTTCCTGTATAAGTTTTTAAAACAATTTATACAAGTCTGTTCACTCACTCATTTACTCACTTAAAGGTATACATATCCAGGAGAAGTGAAAACATATGTCCTGACCAAAATGTGCACAAATCATATCAAATTATTTATAATAGCCAGTAAAACAGGAACAACCCCCAAATATTTATGGAATGATGAGCATAGCGGGTAAAAAAAAAAAAAGTATCCTTACGATGGAATATTCTCCTCCAATAAAAGTGAAGTTCTGATGCACCCTGTAATGTTGATAAATCTTGGCAGCACTCGGCTCCATGAAGGCCAAGCACAGAAGACTACGTATTGTCCACTTCCATTTATATAACATGTTTATAAGAGAAAATGTATGTGTGATTGCTTAGGGCTCCAGACCCGGTGGGGTAGGACTCACGACCGAGTACCAGTAGGCCCAGAGGTTTCTTTTTGGAGTAATAAAATGGTCTTAAACTTTGTGGTAATTGTGGTAATTCATGACTCTATACTAAATACTTTTGAATTGTTGTACATGCTAAGTGGGTGGATTTTGTTATGTCAATCAGGCAGCCCATGGCTTGTTTTCCAGCAATTATACTGCTGACCATGCACCTCTTATGAAGTCATTAGCCAGGCTTTGAATCTCTTATGAGGTATTCTACTTTCCTGAGCTATGAGCTCAAAAACAGAACCAATGTATAGGCAGATCCCGATTTTCCTCATCTATTCTACTTACATAAACTTATCACATTGAATGTGCTGGCATATGTGCACAACAATATGAAATTTTCATTTTGGCATTTTCCCTAATGGCAAAGCATAATAACCTAAACGTCCACTAGTAGGGACACATTAAGTAAAGTTAAATAAGGTGAGGTTAGTGAACACGAAGTAATCTTGAAGATGCTTAAATTAATAAAGCAAGATGGAGAGCACTGTTTTACTATTTGTTTAACTGCTTCCACACAGATAGAACTTCTGGTAAGATTTAACAGCAATTACGTTTTTAAGAGGGAAAAATTTGAGTCACTCATGCAACTTTTCCAGGGTTAGCCTTTTTAAATACATTTTTTTCACTGCAGTATTCTTCATAGCAGCCAAAAAGTGCAAATAAACATGTCCATCAGTTGATGCGTGGATTAAAAAATATGTAGTTTGTCTATACATTCGAACAATAGGACTAAAGGGAATTTGGAAATAAAATGTTCTGAGGAAATTTTCAGTGTTCCAATATTGAAAGTCATTTAAGGTTGATTTTTAGGCAGCCGTTGAACAACGAGTCTTGCAACTTGGCTGTGCAGACTTGAGTTTTCAACTCATGAGGAATAATTTGTTTTCAGACTCAACCCTCTACATTCCCAGCCACTAATGGGGCCACAATTACATGGTTCTGCAGTCATTTCAACACTGTCTTTGGACTAGCTTACAAGGCTGCAGTGTAGCTACAGTGCAGAAATGTGGCTTGCCAGGGACAGTATTAAAGTGTCCACAATTATTTTAATGTCTGCTGTGAAATGATAAATGAAGTTTATGGTTACAGTAAAAGAACCCATTTCCCACTAGGGAGTAAAGACTGAAATCCAGAGTCAGATGTGGCTGCTTTTTTTTTTTTTTGTTGTTGTTGTTAAGTATCCTTCATTGAGGACTTAAAAAAGACAAACAAGTATGGCATTTGTTTTGTTTGAATCCTATAAAGGTGAGTAAAATGTCCACATCTCCTAAGAGTTACAGCTGTTTTAAGAACTTACACTTTTTTGTTATTGGCATAATTGAAAAAAATTGTTATAAGTTTTGCATCTTTGAGGCTTGATTTGAGAACACTAATTTCTTGTTATTTGCAAAATATTCTTTGGGGTTTTCTTGGTCTCAGAGGCCCTGTGATAACACTGTAACTTTATTATCTGGTGCCATCTTGGGCCTGGGACCTTCAGCCCACAGCACACTGCCAACCCCTGGGTGAGGGTGGGTGTGGCAGTATTGAATGCTATGCCCACTGCTGTAATTTAGGTATCTCTTTGAAAAGAGCTCACCATCTCCTCAGCTGAGACTTAGTGACCATGGGAGCCATTCCTCTCCTTATATCTGAAGCTTCCTTTTGTTGCAGGAAGCTAGCTGCTCGTGAGGACTGTGCTTTCTTTTGAAGAGGTACCCTACTTTTTCGTGTTTCCCCTGCTTGCTCCTCACTGACCCATATAGCCAGAGGCTGCCCCTGTCACAGTGATTCCTTTCGTATCCACAGCACCCAGTGTTGCACAACCGATGCCTTCATTTAATGTTTACATTTTGTGTGTGCGTCCTTAGAAACCTGGGTTTGAAGGTATCTTTTTTTTTTTTTTTTTTTTTTTTTTGGTTTTTCGAGGTAGGGTTTCACTCTAGTCCAGGCTGACCTGGAATTCACTCTGTAGTCTCAGGGTGGCCTTGAACTCACGGCAATCCTCCTACCTCTGCCTCCTGAGTGCTGGGATTAAGGGTGTGCGCCACCACGCTGGCTGAAGGTATCTTTTTCAAAACCTCTTTTTAACTAGGCCCCCTTAGGAAGTTTGTACATTTAGATGGAGTACTGTGATTACTATGAGGTGATATAAGCCCACTCATATGAGCTCTTAAAGCTGAGAAGCATCATCTGCCTTTTTTGAGTCAAATCTTCCATAGTGTAGTTGAAGTGACTGAGGCTCAGGGAGTTCATTGCCTTTTGTCAAGATTCCTCAGTGCTAGTTACAGAACAGAACCTACAGTTTAGAATTCCAGGTCAATCCAGAGCTTTTTCCACAAACCGGTTTAAAAGCTCAAAGATACCTTCAACTGAGGAGTTAACTTAATGGTGAACCAGGAGAGAATTAATACACAACCTGATAAAAATACCCATTAAAATATTTTGGCTCTGAAATACTTGGCAAACAAAATGGTAAGGTCTTAAAATTTTTATTTACCTTTGTTCTAATACAAGGAAGCCACCAATCGTCCTTTACTGTATTCTGACAACAGCCTTGTGACAGTGAGACTACTATGGAGAGTTGTTCTTTCCTATGCTAGAGAAGACAGACCATACAGGGTCAGCGAGGAGCTAGTGCTACTCCAGTGGTGCAGAGCCCATCTCTTATTGCTGTAGGCAAGACAACAGCCACATGTTCCCTAGGTCAAGGGCTGACCTGTTACCATTCCTAGGTATGTGTGTACAACATGTGTTAGGAGAAGCAATTATTTTTAGCTGCCTGTCTATGACCAAGATTAATAGCTCTTGAAGGTGCTATAATGAAAGTCTGCCCCAACTGGCTTCTACATTTTTCTTTATTTATCCTGCTCTCATCCCTGTCACCTTTGGGTATCAGCCAAATTTCATCCATGTGAGATTTGCTGCTAAGATATGAAAGGCCACTCTTTCTTAATGAAGGAAGGTAATTGGACTGCAGGACTGAGGTACTTGTACAGTAGGTGTGACCCAGAGAAGAATCCGTGAAGTGGGAGTCATAGGTCCACTGTGGAGGTAGAGAGAATCTGAGAATGCTCAGCTGTCTAGTGCAGGTTTTTGAGTGTGCCTGAGCTAGAGTGCACCAAGGCTTCCATTGAGGTGTCCCTCAGCTAGGGCAGAGTGCACCAAGGGCTCCATTGAGGAGTGTCTGAGGTAGGGCAGAGTGCACCAAGGGCTCCATTGAGGAGTGTCTGAGCTAGGGCAGGAGTGCCTGAAGGATGCTATTGCCAAGCTTAGGTTGTTTCAGTGAATCCTTGGAAATGCCCTGCACTTCATGTTGTAGTTACCTTCTCATTGCTGGGACAAAGCATCTGATGAAAATCTGCTGACGAGAGGAAAGTTTTTATTTTGGCTTACAGCCTTGAAAGCATATAATGAGCAGAGGCTGGACATCACCTGTGCCACAGCATGGGAGAGTGAGCATAACCAACACTCGCAAGCTAGGGGCTAATAAACCTCAAGGTTCACCCCCAGCAGCATACCTCCTCTAGTAAGGATCCACCTTCCAAATTGCCACTGGCTGAGGACCAAGAATTCAGAACATATGAATTTATGGGGGGCATCTGATTCAAACCACCATTGGGGACACTTGGATATATCTTATTTTGAAGAAGATATTTGACTGAAATTGTCAACACTTTCTAGTTTTATAAAAGTTTGCCATCTCCTGTGATTGATAGCACATTCACTTCCAAATCACTCCTTGCTTCTGTCGTGGACCTTCCAAGGCTTGCCCACATGCAGATTGGTTTTCTAGCCTCCCTGGAAGTTATGTGTGACCATGTGACTAGAAGGATCTTGTGGTAGTTTCCAGAAAGCTTCCTATAGGTAGCTGTACTGTGCGTTTTGCCTGTTTCTTGGTAGGCACTTCCTGCTACCTGGAATGTTCCTGCTGCATTTGGATCATGAAGGTGAGGGGCAGTTCTTACAATGGTGAACTAGACCTTCATGAGGACCACCATCTTAGTTTGGGTTGTCTGTCACCTGTAGACAGACAGATGCAGATGGCCTGCTCTTTCCATAATCACATGCTCTGGGATTTCCATCTCCCATCTTCAACATCACAATCCACATTCTTCTGCTGTCCTTTTATCTCCAGAAAATTTAAAGCAGTGCATATAAAGGAGAGGGTAGTAGCTGATTTAAGCACTGAAGACATGGGCCCTACATTCCTGAAAGTCATATGGAGTAGAATTGGTAGATAAGAAAATAGTACATTGAGGACGGTGATCGCCAGAATGGAGCCGGTGGCCTCCTGTAACAGGTCAGAGACCCCTCAACACTTGCCAGTGCTGGCAGCAGCAGCAGCTATTCTCTGACTGAGAAGGCCTTAGGGATTGGACTTCACCTGCTTTCTCAAGGCTTTATAAAATTTCAGGTTTTAAATGTCAGGTCTATTCAGTGTGCTTTCAGTTACTGCTGTTTCTGTTTTGCCTGACCTTCTTTGCATGTGGCCATCTTTTCTCCAGTGTTGTGTTCACTAGATAATGTGTGCTATATTGTCTATTGTTGATTGGAAATTATTATTAGCAGTCTTTTAAGGGGTGTTGAGATGTCTAATTATTTTTCACAATTTTTATAGAACTTTGGAAAAAGAAAAGCAACTGTTTGGTTGACCGTCCTTGTTAGCATTTATAAAGTGAATGGGGAGAGGCATTTTTTTGCAGTGTTTTTCCTTGCTGTTTCTTGCCTTTTAATTTGAAGAATAGCAGGATCTTGTCTTTTGTTCACACCAGTGAGAATCCATTCAGCTGGAAAAAGAACAGTGTGCTGTTTGTGTATCAGAATATTTGAATGCTCTTGGTCACACACTAGTTGCTGTTTAACTACAGTAAGATTGTGACCAATGGAGACAAACATTTAAAGGGTAAATGACAGGGCTGTTAATCTGAAAGCAAGTTTTGTAGCACAGTTGTTTTTGACTAACAGGTGTATAGAGGCAGCAGTAACAGAGGTGACTTTTATGCCTGATACTGTGTGAGGTCTGTTTTTCCAGCCAGTTAAAAAATGTTACCACCAGGCATAGTTTAAAAACAGAGCTTTACAGTTGATAAATGAAAATTGTATGTATCTATACATATATGCAGAAAATGATGCTTTCATAATGTATGGTGGAAAGGCTTAAATCAAATTATGCATTATTCTCCATATTTATGTATTTATGGTAAGAAATTTATGGTAAGAAAGAAACACTAGTCTCCTAGTAATTTTTAAGTATAATCCTATTGTGCAATAGATCTCTGGGCATTAAAAATATTTATTATTTAATTCAAAGGAGAGAGAGAAAGAGAGACTCTATGGGCATACCAGGGCCTCTTGCCATTGCAAATGAACTTCAGATACATGCGCCATTTTGTACATCTTTTTTTCTTTTCTTTTTTTTTTTTTTTGTGGTTACTGGGACTGGGGAATCTAACCCAGGCTTCCAGGCTTTGCAAACAAGCTCCTTTAACAGCGGAGCCATCTCCCAGATCAGATCTTTGTAAATTTTTAATGGCTGAAAATTTTATATTTTAAAAAGTCATTTGAAAATGTCTAAGTTGTCTTGAGAAGCTGCTAGAAATTTCCTTGATATATTTGCTAAACTGAATTGTGTGTGTTTATGTATTTGTATGTGTGTATATGTGACTATGTATGTATAAATGCATGTATATTTAATATATGTGTGTATGAAAATTATCCAAGTATATTATGTAAGTACTTTTTGGGCCTTTTAGAAATCTGTGACATCAGGATTTGATCCATATAAAACACAATGTTTGGCCTGCTTTTTTATGGGAGAAATCATTTTTGAGAATTTACTTATAGAAACACACAGAACAAACCTTAAACATTTTTCCATTTCTCCCATCGTTTCTCCACTTCCCATCTGTGTAGCTGGACTCTGGCATGTGACCCTGGAGAACAGCTGGGTGTGGAGAGGGTTCTTAGACCTCTGTGTGCTGTTTGTTTTCCAGGGTGTGAAGTATATAGGACTCTGGTTGTCTGTTGTCAGAGTCCTGAGGTTTCTATTGCTTATCTGACTGTTACATCAGACCAGTCAGCTTTTTTCCTAGGGTAGCAAAAATGTAATTAATGAAGAATTATTTTACAGTTGTCTTTTTCTTTTCTGTAGCCACATTACACAACAGGTCCTCAAAGTTTCCTACCTCTTGTTAGGTATAGAGTGATTGATGAAGCTCTGCCTTGCTGTAGAGGAGACTCGGTGAATGAAAGACACAGATGGGTTCACAGTGTGTGCAATGTTTCTAGATGATCCCCAGGTGCACAGTGTGTGCAATGTTTCTAAATGATCCCCAGGTGCACAGTGTGTGCAGTGTTTCTAGATGATCCCCCAGGTGCACAGTGTGTGCAGTGTTTCTATATACTCCACCGGGTACAGTGTGTGCAGTGTTTCTAGATACTCTGAGTCGTCAAAAGAACTAAAAAATGTGGATTTTTATTTTGAAAGCTCCTTATTTATGAAGCTATTATTTGAAAAACTTTGTGGCCTGAATGTACCATATCTATAAGCTGGAAGATATAGATGACTGGTCTTTTATGATCACTGTTATTTGGAGAGGTTATATAACATATTCAGTGAAGGAGTTCAAGGAAGCTGACCAGGCTAATGAAAAAAGTTATCTAGGCTGACATTCAGTAACAGCTGAAGTCAAGGCTGCTTTTCTACCATGTTACTCGAGGGTGAGGCCTTTTAGTTAACATTCTAAACTTTAGTGTATTGAGACTGACCTGTTATATTACTTAACTTGAAATTATGAAGTGCTCGGCAAGGCTCATCAAATACTGAGGAATGCTTTAAACAGGGATGACAGAATATGAAGTAAAGAAACAGGAGAAAAGGAACCTTAGAAATAGGATAGCATGTGTGCCACTCCTGGGTACGTATACAAAGTAAGCAAAGTTATTTTACATTGGAGAGAGTGGCACACCCATGTATACTGGCTTGTATTCACAACAGCCAAGTTATGAAATCAGCTGAAGTTTCCAATCAAAGGATCAATGGCTAAAGAAAAATGTGGTATATATTTACAGTGTAGAATTAGGCAGTGTAAATAATGAAACCATGTTGTTTGTAGAAAAACTGGAGATGATCATGTTAAGTGAAATAAACCAGACACCGAAAAAGCAGAAATCACATGTTTTCTCTCATACCTAGATTCTAGATTAAAAAAAAAAAGAAAAGAAAATAGGAGTACTACTTGGCGAGAAAAGGGAGTATCTGAATGGATAAGGAGGAATGAAAGATAGTAATGGAGATGGTAATGGGTGGGTGAATATGATCAAAGTACATTGTATATATGAAAATGTGATAAAGAAACATTATTCAGTACACTTAGCATATGCTAATTAGAAAGGGGGGAACAGACAGGAGAGAATGGGAAACAAAAGGAGTTCTTCACACCTTTAGATCATCTAGATGACAATTAGTATTCTCAGGTAGATGAGTTGAAGGTATTTTATACATGAGACAGGAACTAGGTACTAGTAAAGAGGAACGTTCACATTGCTAGTTTTGTTAGTTGTGAGAATATATTGTGTTTTTTTTAAAAGACACATATAAGCAATTATAGTTTTTGGATGTATATAAACTATACAATTATAGCAATTATGATATCTAGGGGTTGCTTTGAAATAATCCAGGAATAATGGCAGGCTGAAGAAGAATAGATGAAATAAAAGTGTAGCAAAACTGGTAATTGTTGACGTTGTGTAATGTTTACCTAGGAGTTATAGGATTCTCTACACTTTTGAGTGTTTAAAGTTTCTCATCATAAAGTGATAAAAGTGAGAAAGAGCAACAATGAGCTCTTAAGAATTAAAAATATTAGTAAAAATTAACAGATTTCAATAAAAGCATTAGAAAATATTGACTATATTTTCCCTTAACATAGTGGGGTAGGAGAGGAGGAGCAGAGCAACTGACAGAGGATCAGCCCAGGCTCTAGGAGTTACAGAATAAGAACCAAAGCCTCAGTAGAAAAGAAAGCATTGAGAAAAGGGGATCCCATATTCTAAAAATCCATGAGCTGACAGATCGGAAGAGCTGACCCACTGAGGCACTTCATGAATTGTGGAAGTCTAGAACAAAAAGAAGGTCCTAAGAGTTGTACAGTTCCTGCTTCTGTGCTCACCTGCACTGGGTACCCTGATGTCTAAGCAGCCCTGGGTCATCTTTTCCAGACAGTTCAACTCATGTTTTACTTGGTCAAAGTTTTGGCACTTGCCTGTCTTTTTGGGACGGAACAAAAAAAAAAAAAAAGAAAGGCAAGTGATCTCTTCACATGGACTTCCGCCCATTCTTCCTGTGTCCAGCTCCAGTCTGAAATACACTTATGGAACTACCTGCTTTGTAACTCCTGGGACTTCTGGAGAAGCTTCCTGGTCTTCTGTTACTTCAGTGTCCACTGGGCTTCAGCTTCTCCTGGGCTGCTATTTGTCATTTCTTTTGCCTCTGAACACATGTGGAGTTGAGCCTCTCATCTGCTGTTTGGCTCTCTCCCATTATCTCTCTGGCTTTTCTGTTTTAATTTCTTTATAAGTACATAAGCTTTTGGGAAGGAGCCAGGTGCTTGTGTTGAAATCATATTTAAGTATAAGTTAATTGATTGCATTAATCATTCATTTGGATATCTGTTTTTGTTCTGAAGGTTTCTTTGAAAATCCAATGAAGGAAACAACATAAGATGTAGAAAATCACTCTTTCCTTCTTAGTCTTAGTTGCCTACTGCCACTCACATTGGTTTGGTTCTGCTTTGTATGAGATAGTGTGGCCTTTAGAGACTTCCTTTTAGTTAGCTTCCTTTTAGTTACAGCTGGATCATGTAACCTTTGTGAACATGGAGTCTCTTAGTCTGCTTATGTGCTCTCCCATGGCTCCTGGTAGATTTGAGCTTAGTCAATACTTGTTGATTAAAGTACACTACTCAAATTTTATTACTTTAAAAATTATTTACTTGTTTATGTGTATATGTGTGTATGGATACGCTAGGCTCTCTTGCTGCTGCCAATGAGTGCCTGATACGTGCACTTCTTTTGACGTCTGCCTTCATGTAGGTGGCTAGGGAATTGAACCTGGGTCGGAAGGCTTTACAAGCAAGCATCTTTTACCAGTGAGCCATCTCCGAGTGCTTTACTTTGTTTTTATATCTGTATGTGTAATTCCATTTCAATGACTTCTCAGCCTATTTCTCAGAGAACAGTAGGAAAGAAGCATAGACTTTGAGGGTAATATTTCTAAGTTTAAAAAATGTCATTGGTTTTCAGCTTCCAAAGTATCTTATTAAAATTGTAAGATATTCTATGATATTTGCAGAAAGAAAAAATGTAGATGACTCCTTTATTATTCCAAGAGGGGGAATGTGAGAGTTTGGTGGCCCTGCCATCTCCATCCTCCATGGCCCATTTCACAGTAGTGGGCTTAATGACTTACCTGTGGCCCTGAGCTTCCACGGAATTCAGTCTCCCTTTTAGCATGGCATACTTCAGCTCAGAGCATGCCTCTCTTGTATAAGCAACAATGCTGTCATTTTCTCTAAAGTCACCTTTTTATTAAAGAAACTCTTTAATAGTTCCACATATTCTGTTGTTATTCATTTCTGTGAGTGCTTACCGACCACAGCACAGTGTTTAATAAATTATTGAACTTTGAAGAACCTTTGAGAGGCAAGGGCTTTATGTGACTGAGCAGCAGACATGAAAAAACGCTATCCTCCAGAGTATCCAGCAGACAGAAGTAGAGGCTTGATCAGACAATATAAGCACCGAGTGAATGATGGTGATACCATGAAATATTTACACCCCTCGAGCACACTGGGGTGGGGAGGAGAGTGTGGGTTTTTATCGTTTTGGGCTGAACCTGATGCTATACAACTCACCACTCTATGATCTTAAAGGAAAAACAGAAAGAAAGAAAGAAAGAAAGAAAGAAAGAAAGAAAGAAAGAAAGAAACTGAGAAGAAAGGAAAAAGGGAATGAAGAATATTGATGTTTGTTTTTGCAGCATCTTATCACAAAAGGAGGAATCTTTTTGTAGACAGTAACCCAAGAGCCACGTTCTAATCATTCCCTAAGAAGACACTGCAAGTATAAGAAGAAATAGCTTCTTATTGCTACGAAGTTTAAAGTTGTAATTATAATCGTTATGGGCCTTTAGAGTTTTTATTTTATTATCTGTGAAAATAGAAGGTTGAGTATTAAAAAAAGCAAACAGCATTATTTTGTCATGGAATGCTATCTTTATTTGGTGTGATGAATTTCTTTAATAGTAACCCATGAGATAAATAAATTTATAGAAGACATATACGGACTATAAGAACTATTACTTGGGAGAGGTTTGAAAGATATTTTATTCAGGTCAACATATTTAGATAACTTAAGAACCAATATAGAAAAGACTCAGAAAGGTAAGCATGGAGGGGTACTTCTGTGATCCCAGCACTCAGGAGGTAAAGGCAGACATCAATGCCAGCCTGAGCTGCATAGTGAGACACTATCTCACCCACCCTCATCCCCCCACCCTGCAAAAAGAAGAGACTAAAGTAGGCAGATCATTTAGTTTTATTCCTCTGCTCAGTAGTTTGAATGTATATTTTTTTAGAGTGATAAACCTTTTAAGAGTTTGTGATGCTATATAGTATTAAAATTACTGTAGATGAGTAAGAGTAGACAATAAATGATTCACTTCATTGATACATAAAAAAGGCCACAGTTTGGGGATATTTTGACATAGTGTTTCCGTTTTGCTTTTTAGTTGTAAAGGAAAGAATCAGGACTTGTATTAATAAGGAAGTTCAGACTGGCCAATCATAGCCTTTGTGTGGTCATCTGATTTTGGGCTCTGTCAAGAGCACAAACCTGAAAGTTTGATAGGTGTTATGCTAAGTTACGTTAATATCCATGTGACCCCACTGGCCTATGTTGGCAAGTTTCAGACACTCAACAAGTTAAGGTAGTCGTGCTGAGAAGGAAAATTTAGTGAGACTATCTATCCTTTCCAGGTATAATGTTTTGCCAGTGTACGATAAGAAAGAAGTTTTAAAACACATTATTTCTTATTTCTGACTTCAGTGCATACAAAGAAGTTTATGGTTTTGGGACCTAGCAGAGGTGATAAGTGATATAGAGCTACTTGTGCAAGGGTGAACCAGATTGAAACAGAAAAAAGCAAGATTTTATTTTTATGTTCATTATTTTTGTTGCTAAAATAATGTCCTGGAGAGTTGGCGCTTTAGAGTTTGAATGATTTGGGTTTCAGTCCCATCTCTGCCACTTACTTGTTTGAGTTTTGGAATGCCTTGGACCTTAGTACTTCATTTTCTTACTCCAAAATGAGGTTAGCGGAAATCCACTCCTCAGATTGTTGAGGCATCTCACCATTCATCATAGTATTCAGCATGGAGGAAGGTATCAGGCCTTTTCCAGGTCCTCTTCCATAGAACCAAACAGGCTTTTTCTAGTAGCTGAGACTTGGATACTTTTGAACAGTGGAGGGAATGAACCAATGAACCAAAAGGCAATGAGGGCTATGAGCAATCCTGAGGTGTGAGGTGGGGTGTGTGGTGTGTGTGTGCATATGTGCATGTGTTGGTGCACACTTGCTCACGTGTTGCATGGTGGGAGGATGTGGATGGACTGACAGGATGGGCTGCCTCCACCGATGACTTGCAAAGCCTGACCCAGTATTGGAGATTGGAGACAGCGCCAGAACTTCCTCTGTAATTGTCTGCTTCTCAGCATTGGGGTTGAGAGCATCAGAACAGTGGAGACTCTGTTCCTTCTTGTCCTCTTATGCAACATCTTGCTCTTTTCAGATGCAAGCTACTAGAGAAGTTTAAACCAATCTCAAGTAATCCCAAGGCTTCTGTCGTGTAGCTTGACTGATAGCAATATCTGATTTTCAGGTGCTACCCACGTATCCCTGTGCGTATTTTAGCCGAGGCCTGTGCTGCATTGACCTCTGGGACTTTTGTAGTGACAGACAGACCAGAGCTTCTCCTTTCTGGGTGAACATTTGGTTAGGGAGCAGTAAGGTTCATAAAGGTGATAAGGTAGGCTGTCTAATGGTGGCAAACAGTATGGTGTGCCCTTCAGATAGAGTGTCTGAAGTGGCCTTTAATATGGTACCTCAAGGATGATGAGCCACAGGGAAAGTTGAGAAGTGCTGATAAGCTTGCAGGTAGGAGGAACAGAGGCGATCAGTTTCCAGAATTTGAGCAGACAAGGGAGACTGTGGTAGGGCCCTCAGCCCGGGTAAACTATTTAGGTTTCTTGCCAACTCCATTGGAAACCATTGGAGGGTTTTAAGGTGGAGAGTAGTATAGAATGATCTGGTTTGTTGTTTTACATATAATATCTATTATATCATTATGTATTTACAATTTGTTCTCTAGAAAGATTGCTCCAGCTGCTAAGTGGGAAAGAGAATTAGGGAGGAAAGTCTTGAGAGGGATGTGCTGCTAGCTGGCCCATGAGGTAGTGGTGGAGGGAGGGCAGGACTTAGAATCTTGGAATATATTCTTGAGACAAAGCTGATAGGGTTTGCTCTGAAGCTGGATCAGGACATTTGGCAGAGAAGAGAAATTAAAAGTAACACTAGTTTTTAATAGTATTTTTATTTTTTGACAGGGAGGGAGAGAGGGAGGGAGGGAGAGAGATTGGAGAATGGGTTCACCAGGGCCTCCATCCGCTGCAAATGAACTCCAGATGTGCCAGTTTGTGCATCTGGGTACTGGGGAACTGAACCCAGGTCCTTAGGCTTTGCAGGTAAGCAACCTTAACCGTTGAGCCATCTCTCTAGCCCTAACAGGACTTTAGTGACTAGACTGTGACCATCGACTGTGCTAGCAAACCGAGGAAGGAGCAGGGCCACAGGGAGTGTGGAATGAGATGTTCACCACTGGACACCTCAGGCTGGTGCCTACTTAGCAGGCATCCACTGGGCTGTTGTGGGGAGGGATCTGCAGGTCGGGACTACAGGTCCAGCATGTAGCTGAGTAGCTGAGGAATGGAAGCCTTAGAGCCCGTCTTTGTTCTTCGGCTTGTTAATGAACTTGTGGGCCTCAGCTTTTCCTATCTCTCGCTGCACTGCCAGGCTGTCTCTAAGCCCAACAAACGCGTTCCTTCTAGGCAAAAGCAAAAGACAACATACACCACAAGCCAGCTTTTCCACAGCAGACTCGTAAGCAACAAGATAATCTTATTGTTCCCCCTGCTACTTAAAATAAAGGCAATATTGATTTCATAGCAGCAGTTTGGGTCCTAAGGCGGGATATTGATTAAGCGTCTGGTGAGAATTTGTAGGGCAGGCTTCTAGACCTGCAGCCACAGGGCATCTCCCCACTGGGCGAGCTAGGCCTCTGTGCTGACCCCCACTGTTAGAAGTGGTGTTCTTCTTTGGAGTCTGTGCCCTGTTCAGCCTACACTCTGTCCAGAGCACTTATTTTACCTGATGGATGGCTTAATCCAGCCCGTCACCTTAATCTGACCTCAGAGATGGGAACCCATCTCTTGTTCTCAGTAAATAGGAAGCTGGCTTTTGGTCCCGTTTACGTTTGATTTCTTATCAGCAGCAAGAGACTTCTCGATGAATCATCTGCTCTGGAAACTTCTCTTGAGGTGCTGTCCTCGGACCTTGCCCTTCCCCCTCCAATGCTGCCTGGGAGCAAGGCTTACTTTATAGGGTGGTTCTTAAACAGGGGAGGGCACCTCTTTCCACAATGCTATTGTTAAGCCCATGGGCCTCCTCAGCTTTCACTTTTCCTCAAGGAGAGTAGTTTACTTGTGGCTTCTGTGACATGGTGCCCTCAGCATCCAAGCCAGGCTTTTATCCATCTTGCTCTGAGGATATCTTGGACAATTTAATAGCAATTAAGGTTTACCATCCTAAGTATGTAGAGATTCCAGAAATCATCTAAAATAGCAGTTTCTTGTCAAAAGTTTTGTCTGTTACTCCAATGAGATTCATATCTTTTTGTCCCGTGTCTGCTGGTTCTGGCTGGATTATTCCAGATTGGTGTTAGGATCATGAATTACTCTAGGCTGAGGAGCCTGATGTAGTAAATGCCCAGCTCATCCTGGGTGTCATCAGTTGATAATGTGATCTTAGCTGCAGCGACCTTTGATGTCATCCCTCTACCTGACATGAGCTTAGGTACACAATTAGCTCAGTGACTGATGATGTCTCCAACATTCGCAATTTCCTCCCCCACCCCCATGCAGCATCATAGCTTAGTTGGTCTTTTCTGAAATGGGCTAGGTACCTGACAACCCTTGACCTCTCGCGTGGTTACTCTCAAAAGGAACTATACGAATATGTCTGTTTGCATGTCTGCCCATGTTCTTTGTTAGTCGCCAGAAGGAGTGTAGGTTTCCAATCATTTACAGGTAAATCTAACCCAGTGCCTGGCACAGAGGACCTAACTAGATCTGCCTGCCTGTGGGGAGACAGTGATGGGGCTGGGGGTGGGCTCTCTTTTGGAGTTTGGTGAACGGACTGTTTCTTACCCTAGGCAGTACAAAGGAACCTCAGTGCTGCTTTGAAACTGGACTGCTGGGTGACAGCAGGCAGCATTGGGTGGCAGGGGCAGTGGAGCTAGAGCCCCTGCTTGGCTCTCCAGCAGTCGTTCTGGGGTGGCTTGTGAGTCATCTGAAATATGCATTTAATCTAGTCCTGTGGTCTTCTGCAGAGGCTGCTGCTCTTTTATGATCTCAAATGTCTTGTCCATGTCAAAACTTGCCTTGTTTCTTTGTTTACTTTGAGTCAGGGAAATGTTCGCAGCCACACTTCTAATTCCTTCTCAAGTGCGCAAGGTCTCATCACCTAGCTACTGCCAGCGCCTGGCTGTTTGTTTTGGATGTCCTTTTGGGATGTTCAGCTCATTTAACCCACAATGAAGCTAAAGAACAGACTTACTTATTAGCTGCTTTTGGAGACATTTGCGTTTTCACAAAAGCGAGGGTTAAATTATACTGATTTTTGGACCTTCCTTCTCATATATGTAGCGATCGATGACTTCCAGAAGTCAAGATTCAGAGAAGGTCAGAACTGAGTTATCTCAAGTTCTCAAACAGGAGGGGGTGGCGTTGCATTTTCTGTTACATCCGTTTATCTTGCCTTCTTGTGTGTGTGTGTGTGGGTGTGGGTGTGGGTGTGGAGAGAGAGAGAGAGAGAGAGAGAGAGAGAGAGAGAGAGAGAGAGAGAGAGAGAGAAAGAGAAAAAGAGAATGAGATAGAGAGAGCATGCTAGAACCAAAGTTTTTAATATTTCAGTCAAAGTATACTGACTAAATGCTGAGACCAGAGTCAGAGTAAGTTGGCTTCAGTACTGACTTTCCCAGGCAGCTCACTTAATTTCTCCTGACCTTAGTTTCATTATCTATCACATGGGCCAGATCCAGTGAGTTGATTTCTGGCACTTAGAACTGAGCGCATCCCCGTTGTCTGAGTGTGGATATTCTTCCACCAGTATTACTAGTATTACAGAGGGTGAAGGTGTAAATTGTCCATCCAGGCCTGTGTCTATGAGGGACCTAGGCACTGGGCTAGTGTGAGTGTTTAAATGACTTGCCAGGGAGGTTGCTTTTATAACACAAGTCATCAAGATACAGTATAATCTTCTGAACATAACAAATTGCATTTCTTGCCTGTGTAAGAATCATGAGTAGGGTAAGCAGGGTGGTGGGGCCTTTCTTCCATGCATTCAATTAGGGATGGAAGCTGAGGAGGCTCTGACCTCTTTGACACATGGCTTCTAAGGTCACCTTAGGTTATCTCTGCTCTGGCTGGTCAGAGGGGAAGAGAACACTCCGGATGTGTTGGAGAGTGTTTTATGGGCCAGACCTGGAAGTGGCACTCATCACTTCTGTCCACATTCCATGGGCCAGACCTCGGCAGGAAGGGGAGGAAAGCAGTGTGGTCTCATCCACACTCCTTCTGGAGTCTAGACAGATGTATGAAAAGTGAACAAAGCAGAGTATTGACTCCAAACTCCGGACATAGCATTGCAGAACTGAAGTGAGTGCTTGTTTCATTGACCGCCTATAAAAAGCCTTGGGCTGGAGAGATGGCTCAGTGGTTAAGGCACTTGCCTACAAAACCAAACTACCTGAGTTCGATTCCCAGTACCCACATAAAGCCAGATGCACCAAAGGGTCACATGCATCTGAAATTTGTTTGCAGAGGCTAGAGGCCCTGGCGCTCTCATTCTTGCAAAACAAACAAACAAACAAACAAACAAATGGCACAAAGAAAAAAAATCCCCACAGCCTTATATTAGTTGCCTTAGATGACACATTTTACATGTCAAAGATATGATTGCATTTGAAAATCATTTGTAAGTTGGGTTTTCTAATTTCCAGGAATTCTCAGGTATATGCCCAATGATTTCTGAGAAGACATATTCAGTCATAAAATAACTTCTCAATGCCCAATAAGTTCAAAGTAAAATTATAAAAATATCCTTAAAATTTTTAGGAAATGTTCCCATAAAATAGGGCTATAGTCTTACATATTCATTTTGATGGGTGTGGGACCTTCAGAAGCATCGAGATCATGGTGAATTCCACAGGTCTTAGAGTCCTGCCCTGATTCTTTGTATATGAAAATGGTCTAGATTCTTTGACAAGGAGCGTACTGAAGGTAACTAAACTCATTTTGAGCTTAGATATTTTCTCTTTTACATTTTTCTGTTTTCTTTTTAGTTTCTAATAAAATCTTTGCTGCAAATCTAAGAACTAGAGTTGCATGGCATTTATTAATGCGGTCTGGTGGATGTCATTGCCAGAGTGGAGAGGTGCCCATGGGTTTGAACATCACATCCCAGGGCTACGTGTTGGCCTCTCCTTGCCTCCTTCCTGGCCTCTTGGACCATGGCTTTCTTTTCCTAATTTCTCTCCCTCTCCTGAAGTAAGACACTTCCAAAGGGTGCTTGGGAGAAAGCAGTTTGCTAAACAACTTTTTATGATGGATCACATGCATTATTCCTAACAGCCAGAAGGTGGGCAAAGCCCAGGTGTTCGTTAACTCATGACTGGAGAGTAAAACTGTGCCGTATCCATACAAGAGAATCTTACTTGGCAGTCACAAGAATGAGACACTGACACATGCCATGACATGGATGAGTGAACCCTGAAACCATACACTGAATAAACAAAGAGCCATGCATCACGTGACTCCCTGTGCAGAACACATAGCCCTTGGAGGTAGGAAGTCATTGATTACTGATTGCCAGGAGCTAGGGAGGAAGGATGGAGGAGACTGCCAGGAGGCACAGGAATTCTTTGAGGGATAGTGAAGATGTTTTAAAAGTACTAATGGTACCCATTTAATCAGTTCTGTGACTATGCTGTCTGACTGGTGCACTTGGAAGGGAAAGTTGTATGACAGGTGACTTATAACTCAAAGCTGCATTAAAACCCCATAAGGCCCACATCTAGTTATCTTTTTGATCCATTTGCCATATCCTCTCTGCCTTCTTCTCCTCCTGTTCTTCACACCTTTGATCTGGATCCACCTAGACTGGCCTCCATTCTATTCCCCCGAACAGGGAGAGGTTTTCCTGCTTCAGATCTTCTGTCCTTGTTCTTCTCTCCTCGTAGGACTTTCTCCCTCAGATATCCGCACGGCTGCTTCTCTGCGGTCCCCCAGTCTGGATCTGAGCTTCTCTGCTAAGCCCATCTCCTGGTCACCAGTGGGCTTGTTTCCACTGCTCTGCACTCTGTGGTGCACTGCTCATTTTTAGTTCTGTGTATCTCTTCCCACCCAGTGACACCTTCCCTTTTCTCTTTTAGTTTAGCAACCTTGCTTTGTTCATGACTGTCCAGTAGTGGAGACCAGATCTCTTCTCATGGAGTCTTTAGCAGGAGATGGATGGACTGACACTGTGTTTTGTGCAGTATTCAGTCTGTCTACTCGGTGACATATTAGGGACCAGCAGCTTAGAAAATGCTTTGTGAAAAGCAGTTCTTGGAGATTACATAATCCTTTATCATTGTCGCTCTTGCTGGAGATTGCTACATTTCCTAACTTAAAACCATTGGCATTTATATTGTATACAATATGTTGCTTTTCATATTTGTCTTATGGATTTGAACCATTAGCTTTATTCAGCCGCAACTGATTCCTCTTCTGCTGTTTTCCACCTTTGGGACATTTTATTTTGAAGGGGATTTATGCTAAAAGATTCCTGGCAAAATAAAGAACATATTTGGAAAATGGCTGATTACTTTTTGAACCTTTGATTTTTGGAGTTATGCTGAAACATACATACATACATAGGAAAGCTTAGGTGGCAAAAGAAAAAAAAAGAAAGGAAAAAAAATACATGCATGTGTACTTTAAAAAGCACTCATTTAGCTTTAGGAAACTTCAAGATGTGATTATTTATTTAACGTTTTATTTCTTCTTTGTGGTGCTTAGGATCAAAGCCAAGCTTTTCGGCACGCTGCACATGTTCTTCCACTGAGCTACAGCCCAGCCCTGAAGAATGATTTCTTTTGCTTCTTTCAAACTGGCCAGACAGCCTGAGTTGCCCTGAACTCACTTTAAAATGTGCTGGCCACTAGGTGGCGCTGCAGCACCACTGTCCATCAGGGACCCCAGGCCAAGAACACTCATCTTGCTCCAGCTGACTGGATTTCTGGGTGTCAGGGAAATTGTTTTATTGGTAAAGGGCATAGTGTAATATATTCCTCTCCACCCTGTGTAGCTATTTAATGCCCTGGAACATGCCCCTCTGTGGCCATGGCCTGTTAACTATGCTTATTTGGTGTAATAATTAGCAGAATTTCTCACTAACAGTGCTACTTACCAACACCTCACATCTCCGCTGTGTTTTCGTACGTGATGGATTGTACATTCTACGGAAAAAGTTGGGAAGGTTAAAGCTTAACCTTCGTCTCACAGGGCTACTTTCTGCACATTTGTTCAGGATAGGTTTATATTAACTCTCCTCCGCGCTTCTTCACACTGGAGTTGTGCGTACTATAAACATTTCTGAGCTTTTTTGTAAGGGCCCAGTGAAGGCTTGTAAACATACACTGTTAATTTTCCACCTTGTAGAATGGTAGATAAATAAATGAATAGCTGCCTGAGTAATTGGATGACACTTGCTACTTAGATCTGTGTGTGTTGGAAATATGTCATATCAATAGTGGGCCTGGCACAGGCGTCACATTTTAGGTTAAAATTGGAGAAGAAAATTATAAATGGAATTTCAGTTTTTTCTATGGTTGTAAGTTAGGTCCTAGTTAATTCTTTATGGTTTTACAGGCCCTCCTAGGCTTCTAATGTTTCTATGCCAAGCATTTTAACATTTACTATTGATCATGCTCAGATTAACTGACGACCAAACAAGAGAATATAAATTTAAAGCAAGAAATACTTTAGTTGGACCCCGTGCCCATGGACAGCCTGTTTACCCTCTCTCTGCTTTGATTTCCTCATTTCTTATAGTTAAGTATAGTGCCCACCCATCTTCAGGTGAAGACGAAGAGAACTCTAAACAATACCTATGTTTTTATTTATTTGCACAGCTTCAGATAAATGTAGGATGTTGTTATGTTACTTCAGAGAATAAGAAGTGTTCCTTGGCTTCAGGATGAGTTAGAGAGATGATTAGTGCAGGCTTGACCCTCAGACAGATGTTCGGTGACTCTGCAGGCTTTATTTCCAAGCTCTAGTTTGATTCTTTGAGATGCCTAGCAGACCCTTCCACTGGTTTATTCTGCCTTCGCTTACACCCATTGTGTGGGTCGGGAAATAAGCCAAGGTAAGATCAGGGAGCTTCTGAGGACTGCAGAGATGCCTCTGGAGGTGGGCTTATGACCAGCGTTAGAGACCTGTGCTTGGGAGTGCATGCACCTGCACGTGCACCTGCAGGCAGGAATCGGGAGGTGACCCCGTGACAACTGGCACTTCAAAACTACAAGTTAATGGCCACTTCCGGGACTGTGGTACAAGACCCAGCGTTTGTACAACTATGTTGTCTGCAGAAAAGTCAAACTGCAGGGCGGTCACCTCCATTTCCTTCCCGCCACCTGACTCTAACTTGGCGAAGCCTAACCGCATCTAGCACCTGGATGCTCTTTGGCCCATATGACTTTCACGCACTGCCCAGCACAGCACATGGCTTAGCCGGTCCTCTGGAGATGCTAGGCAGTGACGTTGACTTCCTTGTTCCTGGGATGGCCCCGCCTTTCCCAGCAGCTCCTTCTTGGGAACTCCAGGCTCTATTTCGGCTCCATTACACCTCCTTGTTCAGGTCCAGCGCATGGCTCCCTGGGCTTTTTCAGTCGTTTCCTTATCTGGCCCTCTGACCTCCAGGCTTAGTTTCTTTGAACTCAACCATATTATAAATAGATTAGTGTTTAAAAACACAGGGCAACAAATAAAAAAAAATTACCTGCTCTCATGTGTTCCTGCCCTTCTCAAAAGCTTTTTGTGGCTGCTTATTACATTCAGGATAGAATCCAGACTACTTAGCTGGACTTTCAGGACCTTCCCTAATCAGGACACAATCTATCATTCTACCTTATCTTCCACTCTCCCCTGCTGGAACTGAACGTTAGCCAGAGGCCTAATCACTGAAGTTGGGTCACCAGCTTTGATTACTAGCTCTCAGCTCTGCTGCCCTTACTGCCTGGAGCCTCCGCTTCCCACTTTCGTCTTCTCGTTTATTCATTCCCTTCATCACTTTGGCACATAGCCTTTTCTTCTTTGTTCTGACTTTCTAAAGCACTATTTACTAAGGTATTTTCATATTATTACCTGTATTGTTGGTTTTCTTTCTCTCTCTTTTTCACATAGGCAATGTAAATATTTGTTACGGATTGATTGACTTGATTCTGCATGGCATAGACCTGCGCTGGCTCAGGGCAAGGGGGCCGAAGTGGTGCTCCAGCGTGTGATTTTGTCCTTTTGATTTCTGGTGAAAGGACAAATTAACTATTTGCTTTGAGCAAACTAATGCTGTGTTTTGTGGATTTAGTGTTTGAGAAGGACCCTGGGAGGGAAAGCCCTGGAGCTGAGCTCCTTATCCCTGTTTGCCAGGCTGGCTGAGCGCCGCCGTGTACCAGGGCATTGCAGTTTGCTGAAGTGCGGGTTGTGAAATCGCAGTGGAATTTGTCTGTGGTTTCTTGCCAGAGAGGAGGAGGAGGAAGGATTCTGAGTAAATCAGACATGCAAATTAGCAAGGCCCATGGGCTTTAAGCAAATTACACAATAAAATCCCAAGAAATTCCATTTGTCTTTCTGGTTTTTGTTTCTATAGTGTGTGTGTGTGTGTGTGTGTGTGTGTGTGTGTGTGTGTGTGTGTGTGTAGCTATTAATATATTTGCTTTAGGACAGAGGCTCTTAAACTTTCTGGCTTCTGACCGCTTTCACACACACACACACACACACACACACACACACACACACAATTCTCTAATCTTTTGTCATGTGAGTTTATGTCTGTTGTTCTAAGGAACTGAAACAGCTATTTTATTCATTTAAAAATAGTGCAAAAAGTCCATTGCATGGTAATTTTTTAATGGAAAATAAGAGTCAAGAAGAGTGATACTGTTTTACATATTTTCAGAACTCCTATGTCTAGCTTAACCCAAGCTGGGTTCTCATATCCAGTTTTACATGCTCTTATTGCAATGTGTGTTTTTGGTTGAAGCAAAGGGAATCTGGTACCACAGATGTTAACTGAAGAGGGGAGCATTTGAGTGGAGTCCTCAGCAACTAAATGTTCATAATCTTTGATATCATACTAAAACTGGACACGTGAGTTTTTAAAAAATGTTTCAGTGTTGTGACAGCGTATGCATTAATCGGCAGGATTGTATATATTAATGGGGGTAAAATGTGGTATTATGATCCAGGTTTAGATGGTGAAATGTTCAAAAGAAGCTAGTTAGCATACCTATCACATTTAAATGTACTCTTAACTGATTTTATTAACTATAGTCACTGCTATGCTTCAGGTCACTAGGCCTCAGCCCTCCTGTACGCAGACTTCCTAAGCTTTGGCCAACATGGTTCCTTCCACCCGCTCACCCTCATCTGCACAGCTCCTGGAAAGGACTGTTCCACTGCCTGAACTTGGAAGTGAGCTCTTGCAGTTGTACTGACCACTTGCCCTAACCATCACTACAATGTTGTCAGAGTGAAAAAGCCAATCATGATGTTCTTGTGAGACGCTGTTGATCTTGTGGATCCTGTGCCAACGGGACTTGGTCAATTGGGAACACTTGGAAAGCGTTTCTGGAGGAAGAGCTTTAGTGGTTACTTAGTAAAGGCTAATCTCCCTTTTACCCTGGAATTTAGAGTGAATGAGCCAACCTAGAGGAGAAAATTTCTCCTCTATTCTTGGATTTCTGTCAGCCAAGGGCCAAAATTCCTGGGCTTGAATTTTACTTTTTTAAGTTTAAAAAGAGTTTCTCTCTCTCTCTCTCTTTCTCTCTCTCT